>VWZI01023205.1:567000-592199 GCA_013396835.1 Psilopogon haemacephalus | reverse complement strand
AGATTAATTGCCCCCAGAGATTTGGATCTTTAAAAATAGCAGAAATTCAAAAGCTCAGTGTTCTGCATTCTGATGCTGGTAGAATTTACATCACGGCTAATAAATAACAGGCCTCCCGCAGAAATTAGGTCGTTAGATTGTTCTATTTGCAAACATAAAATCCCTGTCAGATGGAGCTGGCAATGTCTAGGACACATAGGCTAGACAACAGTGACATCTCAGATGGTCCTGGGGATCAGCTCAAGGAAATCTTGGTTTGACTTTCAAGTGTTTGCAAGTTTAGCTCCTCCCACGGCAGAGGTGAAATAATGTTTTTTAAAAGGCAAAAGGTTCCTTACAGCATTGATTGTAAATGTGTAGTGATTGTAGACTTGTATCTTAGGGTAAGAGTGCTTGGCCACAACAAACCCAGGCAGTGCCAGAGGCTGGGGACAGAGTGGCTGGAGAGCAGCCAGGCAGAAAGGGACCTGGGGGTGCTGGGAGATAGGAGCTGAACATGAGCCAGCAGTGTGCCCAGGTGGGCAGCAGAGCCAATGGCATCCTGGCCTGGAGCAGGGATAGTGTGGCCAGCAGGATAAGGGAGGTTATTCTGCCCCTGTGCTCAGCAATGGTCAGGCCACACCTTGAGTGCTGTGTCCAGTTCTGGGCCCCTCAATTCCAGAGAGATGTTGAGGTACTGGAACATGTCCAGAGAAGGAAGACAAAGCTGGTGAGGGGCCTGGAGCACAGCCCTGTGAGGAGAGGCTGAGGGAGCTGGGGGTGTGCAGCCTGCAGAAGAGGAGGCTCAGAGAAGACCTCATTGCTGTCTATGACTACCTAAAGGGAGGTTGTGGCCAGGTAGGGGTTGGGTTCTGCTCCCAGGCCACCAGCAACAGAACGAGGGGACAGAGCCTCAAGTTGTGCCAGGGGAGGTATAGGCTGGATATTAGGAGGAAATTCTTCACAGAGAGAGTGATTGGCATTGGAATGGACTGCCCAGAGAGGTGGTGGAGTCGTCTTCCCTGGAGGTGTTGAAGAAAAGCCTGGATGGGGCACTTAGTGGCATGATCTGGTTGATTGGCTAGGGCTAGGTGATAGGTTGGACTGGATGAGCTTGGAGGTGTCTTCCAATCTGGTTGATTCTATGATTCTATGATATTCCAAAAGTTAGCATATCTCCTCAAAACAGGAGACACGTAGCTGACCCAGGTGATGTCACTCCTACTGTGGCATCCACCTTGCCAGACCACCTTGGAATGGCAAATTCACTCCTGTGTGCTGCTCACTGGCAGTGAGACAAAGGAACCCTCACTTCTAGCATTCGAGATTGCAACTGCAAGAGGTTCTTCCAGCCCTTGTGTAAGTTGTACAGCATCATGCTGTGTGCTGCTATTCTCCATCCATTTTGCTGCTTTATATGTAGCTGTGATGCACAAGGAGACCATCATGAAAAAAATAGCTAATTCCAGACCTAAACTCATTATGCTGAGCACTCTGCTGCTTCTCTGGTGAGCATGGCCATACAGCAGCACCACAAACCCCAGCCTGCCTTCCCCAGAACCACCAAGTGATTAGATAGTCACTTGGTTATCACCCTGTAAGCAAATGATTGCAGACTTGCCCACTCCAGACACGAGCTGCTTCCCTGGCACATCAAAAGCCACCCAGGCACAACAGAGGTGACCTTCGCCAGTGCTTTACAGCGAGCCTGCAGAGGGGAATGCCTCTGGTAGGATGCTCAGGCAAACCTAGAGACAGGCAGGAAGGGGCCACTTCACCCTTCCTGAGCCGGTTCTCACTCTTTCCACATACCTCTCATGCCCAGGGAAGTCTTTGCAGACCCAGCACCCCACCAGCAGCCTGGGAAGAGCTGCTGTTGCCAGGAGGCAGATGGAAAAATAAAAGCCAATTATAAGTGATGGCTGGGCTGACAGCAAGCACTTTTAACACGAGCACCACACACCAGTGCCAATAGACTGGACTGAATCCTTTTCTCCTCAGCTCTTTGTGTGCTGCAGACTATCAAGGGCAGCATGGCCCCCAGCATGCCAGAGCCTGACCTCAGGACTGCCTTGCTTGGAGTGTGGGGTGGGGGAACTGGTGCAGATGAAAATCAGCTGGGATATTACCAGCTTGCTGGGACGGTGCCTTCTGTCTCGCTTTCATGTCTCAGAAGCCTTGGCAATGGAGGAAGTCTCTGTTGTTCCCCAGTGTCAGAGAGTGCTTTGGCCACTTGAAAGAGAACAGAGTGCTTTTGCTAACAGCACACCTATTCCCAAGAGCTGCAGGGAAATTTTGGCACGTAAATAGAGTCGATTGTGTGGCTTTGTTGTGACTCTCACTGAGGGAAGGAAAGGGTAGCCCCTCAGGGCCTGCATGAGACCTTGTTTCCTGCAAAGGGACCTCGTTTCCTGCAAAGGGCCATGGAGCATCCCATGGGGACAGAGGGGAGCTGCACACAGGGCTCTGCATCACTTTTACCCCATCCCTGGGGCTCCCACAGCAGCTGCCACACGAGCCTTGATGCTGCACTGTGCATCTGTCAGTCTGCAGCCCTCTGCTTGTGCTTCAATAGGGCTTCTCACAGGCAATTGGAGACAGAACAAGGGGGAATGGCCTCAAGCTGAGGCTGAGGAGGTTTAGATTGGACATTAGGAAAAAGTTTTTCACAGACAGAGTGGTCAGGGACTGGAATGAGCTGCCCAGGGAGGTGGTGGAGTCACCAAACCTGAATGTGTTTAAGGGCTGTTTGGATGTGGTGCTCAGGGGGATGGTTTAAGGTGAATCTTTGAGTAGGCTTATAGGTTGGATTTGGTGATCCTGAGGGGCTTTTCCAGCCTGGATATTTCTGTGATTTATAGCCCAAGACACCAGAGAGCAGGACCCAGCAGCTCTTGGGACAGAAGGCTCTTTCCTCTTTTCTTTTTAAAATGCCTCCCTGCCTCCCCACGGGGAGAGGAGGGTTGGTAAATAGAGAAGCACAAGCCTGGCCTGTACCTGGGTTGTTTTTTCAGAAAATGCTCTCCACTGAGGCTTTTCTGTTCCCTGCAGTCTCCAAACCGGGACCCCAAGCTTTGGCCAAGCCTCTGCTCTTAACACTTTTTTGTTTTCTTAAATGGACTAAGAAGTCCTTTCATAAAGTTCACGTGGGGAAAACACATTCACCCCGGGGTCCAAGCAGGTTTTCAGCTTAGGCTCTCGCTCCCAGCAGCACTGAGCCCATGGCAGGACAATGTCTGGGCCCTGAAGAACCCCATCCATGCACAAACCCACCTTTCTGTGAAGCCTTTTTGCATGCATGGGGTTGCTATGGCATTAGAGCAATTCTCTGACCACAGCTCTCCGGGTGACGGGACACAAACATGAGGCACTCCCTTGGCTGACTGCAGACAGCCTCCACCAGCCTGCTGCTGCTCTGGGCTCTGGAAAAGACAGCATTTGAGACAATTCCGCCCCCCCCCCCTCTATTTTCAAGTCTGGGCACTCAAGTGTGACTCTAAGTATCTGTTTTTGTGCGTGCCCTGCAGTTTTGCCAGCCTTGGAAAGTGATGAGGGCAATGGTTAAGAGCATGGTAGAAGCATTTCTGTGTCTGATTAATGCTTCAGACCTGGCTTGTTCCACATTATAACAACTGTCCTCTAGGTGATCCTTTCTTTTCAACGTTTCTGCAGGTCCTTCTGCCCAAGGGTCTCAAAGCATTGTGTAATATTAGACACGTGGCCCATCCTAGCCCCATCAGGTGAATATCTTAGGAACCAGTTCTTTACTATGAGGGTGGTGGAGCACTGGGACAGGTTGCCCAATGAGGTGGTTGAGGCCCCTTCCCTACAGACATTCAAAGTGAGGCTTGACAGGGCCCTGGGTGACCTGCTCTGGTGGGGATGTCCCTGCTGGCTGCAGGGGGGCCAGACTAGATGACCTCTAGAGGTCCCTTCTGGTATGGACCATTCTATGACTGATTCTATGATCATCTCACACTGATGACTGGGAGGGCAAAACCAGGCAGAAATGACACTGAGAACCAAAATAAGAGCTCAAAGCCACCAGCACCTCTTGTGCAGGTCTTCTCCAGAGCCAGGGGTACCTCCTTTTTACAGAGTTTGGTCTTTTGTACAGATTGGGAGAATGATAGCAAGGAGAGGAGACCAACCCTACCCTGCCTGAGCCTTACACCAACACAGTCTTACACTGCTTTACAGTCTGACACCCAGATGGTCTTCTGGGCCTCTTACTCTTTCAGGACTGCTCCCTCTTCTTGGACCCGGTAGAATGCAGAAGCAGAACTGCCATTGAAAACCAAATACTCCATGCCCTAAGTTTTTTTCCAGCCCAACACACCAGTAGAAGACAGCTTGGGAAACAAAGGAACTGCCAAGCTGTTCTCCTTCCCTTCCATCACTTTTACCCTAGGCACTGGAAGGGTTTTTACTCACAATGCAGAGGCCTCCTCTGAGCCCTCCTTAACACCTGACCTCAAATCTTATCCTTGTCTCTTGCACAATAATGCTGCTCCCTCCCACATCTTCCTGCTTCCTTGACTATTTTTTTTTTAGGATTAAGTTCTCCCTGCTGCTGAAGGAAGGCACAATAAACTCCAAAAATGCTTGCTTTACAGGGCAACACATCCTGGCTCAACCAACACAGATTTTAGGGCTGACTCTGTCCCTGTTCCATTGACCTGGAGTGGCAGCTTCTTCATCTGCTGTGTTAGGTGTGCACCAGGAGTTGAGTGCTCAGGGATAAGAAGAGAAAGAAGGAAAGAGGCAGAAAGGGGATACAGATACACCTGGAAAAGAAAACATTCACTCAAAATAATTCAATGCAGTCACAAATAAACCCAGTAGAATGAGTTGTCTTTCCTGGCTGTCCAGTCAGTCACCTCCCAGGATGTGAGAAGCATCAGCATGGGATGGAGATGGATTTCCAGAAGCCTGTGTCAGAAGGGACAGGGCACAGAGGCAGTGTCCCAGAGTTGCTGCTCCAAAAGCTGACCTTACAGAACTCCCCACTGAAGGGGAGGCTTTAGCATGAGAGTTACCAAGAACAGTGGGAGATGGGGAGGGGTAGATTTAAACATCAGGGTGAGTTTCCCTCCCACAAAGACAAGTGTGGACCACAGGAACAAGAAGTGAAGCTCAGTACAAAGGTGGAGCCTGCCTGAAACTGGCACAACTCATGGCTGGACTGAAAGATTTTAGTTTTCACATGCTCCATTTTTCCAACCAGAAAAAAGATGAAATTTTCCACAGAAGCAGATGCTTTTCTTGAAAGATTTCTTTGAGTAGAAATGCCAAATTCTCCATCAGGAAACTGTTCTGATGGAAGCATTTTCAACAAGCCCCATTCGAGGTCTATTTCAGGACTGGCCTTTGCTGGCCTGACTCAGTCCTTTAACTCATCATGGGTTGTTTTTCCTGCCATTACGTACTTTTAAATTGAGAGTGTCTGTTTCAACTGAGCTCCTGCTACTGTTTAAACCAGCCCTTGTTCTGAGTCAGGTCCTGAACACAGAAGCTTTGGCATAGCTCATCCTGGTGTGACCAGAGGCTACCAGGCAGCAATCCTTCCCGGTAGGGAATCCCATTCCCAGCAAGAGGGTGGCTGTTGGACAGGGATTGCTCATTCAACCACAAGTGGACACTTTTTTTTTTTTTTTCCCCCCATCTCCAAACCCTTCTTCTGAAAATTTGACCATTTTAAACCAATTTGAAAGCCTTTTTGACCTACTCCACCCATTTCCAGAGTGATGTCAGAAGAATTTAAAACCATTGTCTGGTTCCACAGGGTCATTTCCCCTCCTGTCGCCACTTCTGAGCTGGGAATTATTCCTTTACTCTCAACTTCAGCTCAATATTGTCCTGAATTCACATGGCATCCCCTTGCTCTCCAGGTGAAGGAGGAGAGGGGTACCACGAAGCATCAGATGCCACTAGGTCTGGCATCTGATTCTGCACAGCAAACAGCCTGGGATGCTCCATCATGTTGCCAAACCTCACTTCAACGTTTGGTCACCCTCCTCAGGGAGGGATTTTTGCAAGTAGTAAGTTCTAATAAGAGGTGTAGTTCACACCTTTAACTTCAGCCAATTCTCTGCTTTGGATATTGGCAGACGTTAATTAATAGGGCAGAGAATCCTGTAGCACCAGCAGCAGCCACCTCTGCCTTGGTCCACAAGACTGAGAAGCATCCAGCAGGCATTTCATAGAATCACAGAATCACAGAATCAGTCAGGGTTGGAAAGGACCACAAGGATCATCTAGTTCCAACCCCCCTGCCATGCCCAGGGACACCTTACCCTAGATTAGGCTGCCCAAAGCCTCATCCAGCCTGCCCTTAAACACCTCCAGGGATGTGGCCCCAGCCACCCCCCTGGGCAACCCGTTCCAGGGTCTCACCACTCTCATGGTGAAGAACTTCCTCCTCACATCCATTTCACAGATGCCAACGAATTGCTCCCTACTGAGAAAACCACCTGCAATTAGCACTGCTGCATGCAGCCCTGTGGACACCCACAAACCCCAGTGCCACAGCCACCCTCCCTCTGGCAGCTCCTGCTCTGCACCGGGGAGGTGGTGGCTGCATTCTCCACCATGACATCCTTTGCTGGTGCTCCTACCAGCTTCTCCCAGGCCTGAGCAGAGAGGATCCACGGCCTCGGCTTGCCCTCTTGTGGTGCAGCTCAAAAACATTGCAGCAATTTTCAGTTACTTTCCCCCCCCACTCTGGAAGCACAAATCTCCACAGGGTGCACTCAGACCTGTGGACATCCTTTTCCTTGGTTGCCTTCTCGGGAGCGCTTCGAAGCGCTGCAGGGGATGGGTGGCTGAAGCTGGCCGTGCTGAGCTGTGCTGGTTGTGCAGCCTGGAACAACATTCTTCCACTTGCTGCTGGCTTTTACAGAAGCAATTAAAAAAAAAATCTCTATGTGAGAAGATTGGATTTCCAATAAAGAAACTCGAGCCAAAAACTATTTAAAAGTTTGGTTTAAAAAAAAAAATAAAAAATTAATGCACATCAAAACAAAGGCTGCTTTAGCCAAGAACTGAACCCAAAAAAAAAAGTTATTCTTGTCCCTCCACCAGTAAATCTTATGGAACAGCAGATCCTTTCAGAGCAAAACCAAGAGCTGTACCACAAAAGAAAAGGAAAAAAAAAATCACTTATTTTCACTGCTATCAGTTTGAGTTACAGAGAGGTTTCATCTCTTCTTGGCCTGGCTTCTGCTTTACAGTCAGTTTGTTTTTTAAGGGTGGTCTTAGGTTGATTTTTTTGACCCAGTGATCTCAGAGGTCTTTTTCATCCAAAACAATGCTATGACTCTAAAGGGCAGATCTAGAGGAGTCTAAGCACCACTGACAGTAGCAATCCCACACTTACAGCGCTGAGTGAAGAGAACAATATTTCCATCTTTAAAAAAGGAAGCAGAAGCAGATTTAACCACCTGAGATGCTTGGGAGCCAGGAGTGCTCTGCTGCCATCTCCAGTGCGCAGGGGAACAGCACACAGAGCAAACCTGCCTGTGCCACACAGAGCAAACCTGCCTGTGCCTCATCTGCTGCTGCATGTCACACACACGTTGCAGGTTGGCAAACCCACCAGCAGTTGTCCAAGGGAGGTTTCCTTTAAGTGATCTCCCTAAGCTGCACCTCCTGCTGCTATTGCTGGGGACTCCAGTCTGACCCCCACTCTGGGGCATTTCTTGCTCCCTAGACTTGGGCACTGTCTTCTCTGGCCATGCAGGAGGTGTGAAGAGATGCCTGCCATGTGCCATAGCTCAGGCAGCTACCTATACAGAGAGATCCACCCAGCAGCTCCTCTCCTGCATACACAGCTCTGAGATCCCAGCAGGAGGACACAGGTGGCTCTTTCCTGAGCTTCACCCATGAATCAACCAAACAAAGCCATCGTGGCCAATCACACAGATGTTACACTGCAGCTTCATTCTCCAGACCTTGTTGAGCATATAAATGGAGTCTGATGTGCCCCAGGCATCACACAGGCTCAGTCCTCCTCTACCCACAGAGGCAGGACCTCTTTACGCCCTTTATTATCCACTGAGACATGAGCCAGAACAAATTAAAACCCTCAACTTTACTTGGCTCCTTGCATCCCCTGCCAGGGAGGTGACCAATTTGAGGAGCCACCAACCCCCCCAATGCTGAGTGGATGCTGCACTACGGGAAGGAAGTTGTGATAAGGACAGTTTCACCTTGGTTCCAGGGACCTCCTGAGATTTACACCCACCACAGTAGAAGAGCCTCACTGGAAAAGCAGCAAATTGAAATTCTACAATGGCAAAGAGAACACCACCAAGCCCATAAAGCAGGTATGGCTGCTGGGGACTATGTGAGAAGCAGTGGCAGGAGCAACTCACCAGCTGCATGTGGCACTGCTGCCAGACCCCTCCGTGCGTCACTCTCCAACTGGATGACCCCACCAGCTCAGCTCACCCATCGGGACCCTCTAGTGCACTCCAAACTCCCCAGCCCCTCCTCATCCAGGTTTGTGCCGGAGCAGGGAGGAGGCTGAGTGCCACCAGCTGGGACAGGACCACCCAGCCGCAGGAGCTGCCCGGCGCCCGCCCGCTTTAATTCCTGCTCTCGCTCTCAGCCCCGGGGGCGGATGGAGGCCAAGTTCTCATTACTGCAGATCATTAGCTGGGCTGGACGAGAAGAGAGCCTCCCCTTATCGCTTTCCCACGTTGACACTGAAAAAGCTTTGTCGCTCTGCTCCCAAGAGAAAGATCTCCTGGTTTAGGTTGAGGTGAGCAGCCTCAGGCTGAGCTCAACCTCAGCCCGAGAGCAGAGCATTAACCCTTTCTGCATTGCTGAAACACTTAACTATGGCTGCTTTGGACACCTCTCAAGACCCAAGCAACAGCTATACTCAGAGGGCAACCAAGCAGTTTGAGAGAGTAGAAGGCGTGCATGTTTCTCTGGTCTGTGTCTTCAGGGCTGATGCATCTGAACCAGAGTCCAAAGGACCATATCACCATATGGAAGGTGATTTCTGTCAAGCAGAAGCCATGGCAGCTGCTGCCATCCTCTGCATTCTCCTCCAATGGTAGCCAAGGCAGGAGCCATGGGGGTTTAAAATCACTGATGAGAAAGCATTGCTCAGCCTCCACCACAGAGCAAGCCTCACAGTTGTGAGTGCCAGCATGGCTCAGGGGCCAGTGGGGCAGGTATGAGGTGGGGGGAAAAGAAGCTTGGCAATGCCTCCAGTTTGGATCTTCCCCCGTGTGGTATTTATTTAACTTGATGTTTGGCAGCTCGCTCAACAGCAAAGGTTTTTATAAAGGAAATGAGAGAATCTCTTTCTGTTAACAGAGCAGAAGTGCAGGTGACCCCACTGGTGACAGAAGCAGAGAAGCCATCACTACTACCCTTAGTGACATCAGAAGCCACTGAGCTGTTCTGAAATAGAGAAAGGCAGGTCCCTACTACCCCAGGGCAGGAGGATGCTCTGACCTATTCCCCTTTCCCCACCTGGGACCTGTTAGTCTGAGCAATTCCTCATCCCCTTGTTTTTTAGAGAAGGGCCTGTACTGGCACCAGTGCACCCCAGCTTCACCCCAATCAGGGCACCCTCCTCTCCAGTTTCAACACCCTCATCTTTACCCCAGGCAATCCTGCAGACACCCATGCTGCAGGGCTGCCAGAGGAACCCACCTGGCCCAGGGCATAGCTCACTCCATGGCTACTCAGAAGCAGGTGTTGAAGACCAGCAGCAGTTGTCACCAGCTCAGCTGAGCTGCTGGCAATTCACCTCTAGACATCCAGCACAGTGCCAGTTCTCCCTGAGGAGCCCCACAGCTCCCACTGTTGCAGCAGCCATCAGGGTTCTGTTTAGTTCTCCCTTTGGGAAACTGAATTCTCACCAGAGGATTCAGGATGCCCACGACAGAGGCTCTGATCCTGTTTCCAGCTGCTCTCATCTTCCCAAAAGACACTGTCATTCCCTCATTCCCAGCACCATCTGTCCTCCTTTCTGGCTCCCTGAACACCTCTCTTTTTATTTATTTTTTATTTCCTCCCAGGTATTTGTTACAGCTGCAGCTCCTGGTTTGGATGCAGCAGCTTTGCAGCGCCCACCAGCCAGAGCCCACACAGACTGCAGCACTCTCCACTGCCTCTACAGGCACTGCCTAGCCTCTGGCGGGAATCTGTGAACATCCTACCGACTAATTAGTCATTAATTATTGGCACATCTCTGCTGCTTCCTTTCCAGGCTAGCAGGGAGGAACTAAACCTCCCTGGTCCTCAGAGGGGTGCAGCATGCTGAACACTGCTGTGCTGCTCAGAGCTGCTGGGAAGCTGCAGTCCTGGGGCCCGAGCCCAGATCCTTATGTGCCCCATCCACATCCCTGAGCTGTGGGCATTTCCTACAGCTCCTCGCAGCTGGGCTGATACCTGCCAGCTCCACCTGCCAGAGCCTCCTGCAGCCATGTCTGCTAGAAACCAGCAGCAAACACTGACACCTCCCTCCCCTTTTTCCCCCCCCTCTAAAACAAGGGAGGCATTGCCCTGAGCCACAGCTTCAGCCCCGAACAACAGGATTTAGTGATCTAAGCACCAGAGAGAGGCCAACACAATTTTCACACACACCAGTGGAGACTGCAGTATGTGAGGGCTCTGAACTCCCTCTGAAGCCTCTCTTGGCTCCCAAAGCTGCAGAGGGAAAAAACCAGCAGGACCCCCCACAACCTCCTCAGCAGCAACAGCGATGGCATCCTGGCTGCATAACTCTGCAGCTCTGCATTCCCTTGGCCCTCATAAATAAGAGGGAAAATAGATCAAGTCTTGCTTTGCCAGATGAGTGGACGTCAGAAGTGAGCTGTCAGAGAAAGAAATCTCTGGCTGCTTTTCCCTACAGAATCGAGATGTTTCTGAGCTTTTCCTGTGGTAACACCAAAAGCCCCACTCACCAGTGGAGGAACAATGTGAACTTTGCAGGAGCTGGACCTGCAAGTCCACCACAGCCACTCCCTCTATGCTTTGTGCCCCCTTCTTTTAGTTCATATGAAGCCAACGAGGCTTTCCCCAGCATATCCAAATCCAACACACAACAGACATTTAGGTGATGGTGTGTGGGGTGTCCAATATGGGTATTTGCTCCTGGGTCTGCTTCTTCCAGGCACTTACAGTAGGCAAAACTCAAGGACTACTCCCCAGAAGTCCATAAGCTGTGACTGTTGTTAACCTGCTCCAGAAAGGCCATTTCTGACTTTTCACAGAGGTAGTTTTTGGGTTCCAAGCAGCAAAATACTGCTAACCCAAGCAGGTACCTGGATCACCTTGGGTCATCTCAGCCTTAGCCCACCAGGTACTGACAAAAGACTCAGAACCATCCTGTCATTATATGTTGTTGGTTATCACCTAAGTAGCCCATGCTCAGTGATGCTGCCAGAGGAGATATGTTATCACATCCCTTAGGCTTCCCTCATTTCCTCACATTTACACCAGTAAAGAAGCTCCCACAAATGACCAGAGCTGGTGCTGGGCTTAGCAGAGAGCCACAGGGCTTCATCCACTGGTGCTGTTCTTCTGCTACTATTTTTTGAAGGGAACCAAACATGAATTAGCCAGAAATGGTGGATCCTGAAGCTGAACCTCTGCATATGAATGCACAAAAGCAGAGTGGGACAGGAATCATAGAACAGAATCAGAGAACCAGTCAGTGTTGGAAGGGACCAAAAGTATCAACCAGTTCCAATACCCCTGCCATGCCCAGGGGCACCCTACCCTAGATTGCTGGACACAGCCTCATCCAGCCTGGCCTTAAACACCTCCAGGGAAGTGGCCCCAACCACCTCCCTGGGCAACCCATTCCAGGGCCTCACCACTCTCATGGTGAAGAACTTTCTCCTCACATCCAATCTGAATCTCCCCACCTCCAGCTTTGCTCCATTCCCCCTAGTCCTGTCACTACCTCATAGCCTAAAAAGTCCCTCCCCAGCTTTTCTGTAAGCCCCATTCAGATACTGGAAGGTCACTGGAAGGCCTGGGAGCCTCCTCTTCTCCAAAGTGAACAGCCCCAACTCTTTCAGTCAGTCCTCATAAGAGAGGTGTTGCAGCCCTCTGATCATCCTCATGGCCCTTCTCTGGACACCACTGCTGCTCCCAGCCCCGTTAGAAACCATCACCTCCAGCAGAGACCATAAGGGACCCAACCTACCTGCCAGTCCCTCTTCTTCCAAGCTTTTTGGAGTCTTTATGAGCCAGAGTGACTCAAGAGGCATCACCCGAAGCTCCCTGTCCCGAGATTCCCCTTTTTTTCTCTGGTTTCTGGCCTCAGCCCACCTTGCCCACATCAAGCAGACGGTGCCCCAAGCCTCGTGCTGGAAGTGCTGTTGGCCCAAATGAAGCGTAACGTGATGAGTTGTCCCTAACAAAGGGGTCCTCTGTTTGGCTTTCCCATGAGGGTTATTATAGCCAGCGTTTATTTTGGACGGGTTCCAAAACATGCATTAGTGTTCCTCATCCTGTGGGTTTCTGTGTACAGCAGGAATGAGTGCAGGGGGCTTGCAGACGCCACGCCGAGCCGAAGGAAAGCTTTTTCAGGAGCTTGGAGTCTTCTCCCTAGACACATCCTGCTCAGAGAAATGGGCTCCAGGCATCCCTGCATGCTGGTGAAGATCTGGACTGGCCCCATCCGTGTCCATCCTCGCCCAGTTTGCTGTGGGACAGTGTGAGGGGCAGGCTTGAGGATCTGCTCCACAGCCCTAGATACACTGCTAGGGTATGGAATAACTCATTTTTGGGTTTTTCATCTTGGGATAATGATACAGAACTCCCTTCATAAATGTTTCAGGATTAAATGAGGAAAGCAACAAGATGCCATTGTGCTGGGAAGGTGGATCTGCAGTGGTTGAAGGGATATTCCCATTCCAATACTGTTGGGCAAAGGTGCCTCTCTATACTATCCCTCAGCTTACATTTGAGTTGCTCAGAGAAAGCAAACCTCACCTCTTCCTTGCAAACCTCACATCTTCCCTGCAAACCTCACCTCTTCCTTGCAAACCTCATCTGTTCTCTCAAAACCTCATCTCTTCCCTGCAAACTTAATCTCTTCCTTGCAAACCTCACCTCTTCCCTGCAAACCTCACCTCCTCCCTGCAAACCTTTGCAAACCTCACCTCTTCTCTGCAAATCTCTCCAGCAGACCTCCCATTCAAGGTCAGAAGAAGCCCTTAAGTTGCATTTTGTAGCCTCTAAGGAAGCACCAGCATCGTCTTGGGCAGCAGTGATAGCAGTGACAGCAGCCCCAGGTCGGGTACCTGCTCCCCGTACGCTACACCACTGCTGCCACCAACGGAGCTGCTGCCGCATCCCTCAAGCTCACCCTTTGCTCGCCGTGTTTTCAGCAACTCCTTCGCTGAATTGCAAACGTCAGAGCAGGCTGCATCTGCTCCCTGTGCCGTGCTGTAATTAGGAAACAATATTATTAAACCCAGCTCCCATCCCTGCTTTCTTTTCACCTCCTTTCCTTCTTGTTGTTCCTCTATTCTCTTCCTTTTGCAGGCTGCCTTTGGACTGAATGCTGATGAGCTCTTGTTTGGTCTAATCTGCAGCGCTTGTTAACTGCGTTGCTAACGTAGCTTCTAACCACCTGCTCTGTGCTAGCTTCCCCCACGGCCCTGTCTCCAAGCCAGTTCAGTTCCTTGGCGTCAGAACCTGGTGCTGCTGAGGTTGTTGCTCTTTTCAAATCCAGATGCTCATGGGCAGAGTCTTTGCCGCCCGCGTTGAGTCTGCCTTGCTGTGAAGGGCCAGCACAGCTCTGTGGAACGTCTGTGCCACACTCATGGTTTTGGGGTATATGCCTGCTTAGAAGCATTGCTCACAGATTTGAACTCGGCCATCTACCCTTCCCCACAATTATTTGCTTGGCCAGAGCTGGCAGCAAACTCTGTGATTTCTCCTGGGCCATCTGCTGTCACCCAAGATATCCAGCTGCCAATGTGGGAAGCTGGGAGCTCACCATCATGCTTTGCACAGTAAGGATTTTACCTTCATTTCATGCATCTTACAGGCAAATTTCAAGTTTAAAGTGTGGGCACAACCCCCACAAACATAACTGCCTTTGTCAAATGAGTTGGGTGGGAAGAAGCAGATGGGAGCTGGGGAGGAACGGTGTTGCTGGAAGAGACAGGGAGAGTCAGGTGGCCCAAGAGCTGAGATGCTCATGGAGCTGAGATCTTATGGAAACCAGGGAAATGGAGTCTCCTGTCTGCAAGACAAAGCATGACTCACACTTCTCTAATAAATGCTTCGAGCTGAATGGGTAACAGCAGGAGTGGAGGAGTTGAGCACTATACATGGCACCAGAACATGCCAAGATGCCATTTCAATACTAGTTCAAAGTTGCATCCCCACTGCATGTGCTCTGCAGCTTAAGAGCAACACCCTTAGCTCCATGTTACCTCATTCTGAGCTCCATGTTACCTCAGACTGAGCTCCTGCTTGGGGCTACATATGGAGAGTAGCTACACATCACTGATGGAGAAGCATCTGGAAAAGATCTACCACCTGTCAGACAAAGCACATCTAGGGGGTGAAAGCACCATTCCACTCATAACAATGACCAGATGCTCAGATGGTTCACATCGACTCCATCCTGGGGACCAAGCAGAGAATGCTCTTCACAGCAGATGATTTAGGCTATGTTTTGGAGGGCTCTCTCATTTTAGCATCATCTTAAGTATAGGAGTAGAAGGAAAGAGCGTGGAACCAAGGTTACTTCCAAAGGGAACGTTAATAGCCCTGCAAAAGGGTAGCGAAAGCCTATTGACGATACCTGCACAGTTTTCCTACCTCATTTACTCCTTTTGCTGAGCGCTTTCAGGTTGGGTGATAACCTCAGTCTCCATCCCATGTGCCATCATCTCTTGGAGGCAGGTTCGCTGGGAGCTGCAGACGGTAATTTGCCAGGCACAATGCCGCCTTTGAACCTACTAACTTGCAGACAATAATACTCTTTTACATGCTAATAGGTAGCATTGTTCTTCAAACGCCTGACATTTACAGCAGTATCATATCTGAACAGCCAGGAACAGGCAGGGCTTCCCAAGGCAAGCGCTGGGGAAGCGGAGGGATGGAGCAGGAATTAATATACGAGATTTGTGACTGATTTTCACTTCCCATTTCCTTCAATTGCTGCTGTTTCCTTCCTGTATTTCAAGGCTGATGACTTCCCTGACAAGTAATTCACACACAGGCACGCAGACAAACCCCCAAAGCCAGTGTAAATATAGCAGGAAGCGCAGAAGGGCTGTAAATCAGCATCATCCACCTGCAAGCTTTGCTGGCTGGTGTCCAAACAAAAGACCAGAGCCAGGGCTAAGTAGCCCTGCCTAACATAAGAGAGGCAGGAATGACTGTCTGGAGAAGATGTTTGCTCCAAAGAGATGAGTGAACCTGTTGTTATTTATTCTTGTTCTTAACCAGCCTGTCTGGCTGCACATGTTAAAGTGGATTTCAGACTGTCCTTGTTGAATTTGACAAATATCTGTGTCCAGATGGGAAGTGAGGAGATGTTTCTCTCGGGACCAGCACCTCAGTCCCCAGTGATGGTTGTGCAGAGAGGAATCCATGCATGTGGGGCAGTGGGCAAGGGATACCTGCATGCCTGTGTGCATCCCTACCCACCAAGCTTGTCTGCTTGAGTCACACAAGATCACAGAATAGTTTTGGTTGGAGAAGACTTTTAAGATCATCGAGTCCAACCACTGACCCAGCACCACCAGGTTACCACTAAAGCATGCCCCTCAGCACCACATCTCTAAGGCTGCTTCAAGCATGGGTACTCTACCACAGCCTTAGGCAGCCTGAGCCAGGTCTTGAACAACCTTTTGGATGAAGGATGTGTGGTGGCACCACAGTCATCAGATGCAACCAGGTGAGGCTGGCAAGAGTCAGGTGACTCACTGATGGGCAGCCATGCTGTCAGAAAACCTGTGAGGAGATGATGTGCAGCAGCTCTAAAGGCAATGCCACAGGGTGAGATGCATATGGAAGGAAGAGGCAGAGCTGGCATTTGACCCAAAAATCCAAGTGATTCCTTACAGAAGTCCAGCCCTGCCATGCATCCAAAAATCTTCTCAGCTGCATTCCCAACAGAGAGGAGGGCTGAAGGAGAGCCAGCCTGGCGTTCCTGGCTGAGGCAGGAGCAGAACGTTGCCATGATGTCTACTGAATAAATCTGTGCTACTGCTGCTCCCCTTTGTCTTTACAGTTTTGGAGGAGATGCAGATGGCCCTTTAAATACTTGCAAGGCCTGCAACTTTTCCAGGGTATTTTTCCCCCTCCTTTTTCCAAGCTACTTGGCTCCCTGCAGTAATTAATATTATCTAATGGGATGAAAAGCAAAGCAAAGCCTTCATATTTGAGATTATTCACACAAACAAAAATGTAAACAGCTGTCTGAGAGAGAGGAAAGAAACGAGCTCTGAGACAGGACCCTACAGGGATGAGCTGCCTGGTGCCATCTCAAGCTCACCCCAGGATACTGGATGCCCACTGGGTACAGCTAAATGGGAGAGATGCTGGGAAGCCATGTCCTTGTCAGGGAAGGGGGCCACAGGCACCTCCAGGGGACTCCATCTCCAACTCCTTGGAGAAGCTCAGTTCTCATAAAGCCCACTCCTCCCAAAGCTGCTATGCTGAGACACTGCCATGCTCAGCTGAGCATCTCAGCCTAGCTGAAAAACCACAGGGATTTGGGAAAGTACATGGAGAGAAAAAAAATCCACCCCCCCCCTAAACTGCAGCCACTTAGTTCCAGATCTATTGGTGGATAACAGAAAAGGATGATAAAGCCAGGTGACCTCAGGAAACATGAAAGCAGCCGCAGAGGGGCAGATCATTAGCTTGGCTGGGCTGTGGCAGGTGGCTCTGGTCAAAGGCAGCCCTAAGAGAGGCCCCAGTAGAAGTGTTCCTGGTTCCAGAGAATAGCTCCGTAATGACCTGGGCTCCAAGCTGATGCATTGTCCGGTTCTGGAGGAGGCATTAGCTTTCAAACGGAGAGATAACCTCAAGAGGATTTAATGAAGCATTTCCCTTTGTGCTCCCTTGCCTTTGCCTCTTCACTTGCCCTTTGGGCACAGGACCCCTCTGCTCCTCTCCTGCTGCTGTGCTGTTTGTCCTGACTTGGCTTAGATCTTGAAACGAGGCTTTTCCTCCTACGGCGTTTGTAAAGATACAGTTACTTTTTTTTTTTTTTCCCCAAGAGATTTCATAACAAAAGTTTCTGCTTCTGAGGCTGAGGAAAGAATTGTGGAATTGTTTGGCCCGTGCCTGTCTCCTGCCAGGCTCTTTGCAGGGGATGAGGATGGGAGCAATGGGGTGGGAGCAGCTGGGGAAAGCAGAGGAGGAGAAGGTAACCATGGGGAGATTGTTCCAAAAGAGCTGGGCAACAACATGTGTGTCTGCCTGGAGCGGAGGAAAATGTCTAAGGGAGAGGTGGGAGTGCTGACTGCTAACAGGGGAGGTTGGATTTGCTCAGAAACATGTGGCTAGATGTGGCTCTGGGTGAATTAATGAGTGTGAGGGCTGCAAGGGCTTGGAGGGAGCCTGTTACTGCAGGAAGGGAAGATTTCTCCATGCGTTTGAAGAGGATGCTGCTGTCCTTTGGGCAGAGAACATCTGAGCTTGTGAAGCACAGGGCAGCCTCAGATCCAGGGGAATGGCAGAGCCCTGTGCTTGCATTAAGCAGAAAGGCAAAGCTCTGGCTGTGAAAACAGAAAGCCTCACTCCCCTTCTTCCCTCTGCCATGCCTCAGCCATCATCACCCTGATGGCTTCAGTCCCTCAACCACTTGAACATAGTAATCAAATAACTCATAACAGGTCTCATACTCAAGGTGTTCAGAAACAAATCCCCTGCTATTATTGCCTCAGACACAGGCAAAAGACATGGAGAAGCCAGGACAGGAGAAGGTTCTGTGCACTCCTCAGCGTGGCAGAAAACCAGCAGCAGCAGATTATCAGATACTGCCTTGTTTTCAGAGCTCCCATGGCCAAAGTGGGTCACCAGACACAGGAGCTGCCTTTCTGCTTGCCTTCCTTGGTGGCTCAGCTGTGCACATGCTCTGCTGGGCTGGCAGCTAAGCTGGTTTGAAACCATACACCTGTGTGTACTTCTGGTGTACCTTGTGTGCCTCACTGGGGTGGGATCCTGTCTCACATTTTCCCTTGTAAACCCTCATTATGTGAATGCACAAAGTAAATAATAACACACAAAGTAAAGAATAATAGGGAGCAAATCTTGGGAATATCATCCACGCACTTTCTGCTGCATAAACATGCCCAGTTTTGTCACCTGGCATGGCAGGATTGCTCTTGATGGGAGTTTTGGCTGGAAAAGGAGTCCAATCCACACCCCCCAGCACATTCACAGCACCCACTTGCTCCTGGGAAATAGCATCTCCTCTACCCTCCAGCCCTGACTCATCATAGAATCATAGAATCAGTCAGGGTTGGAAGGGACCACAAGGATCATCCAGTTCCAACCCCCCTGCCATGGGCAGGGACACTCTACCCTAGATTAGGCTGGACACAGCCTCATCCAGCCTGGCTGCAAACACCTCCAGGAATGTGGCCCCAACCACCTCCCTGGGCAACCTGTTCCAGGGTCTCACCACTCTCATGATGAACAACTTTCTCCTCACATCCAACCTCCAGATTTGCTCCATTCCCCCTACTCCTGTCATTCCCTGATAGCCTAAAAAGTCCCTCCCCAGCTTTCTTGTAGGCCCCCTTCAGATACTGGAAGGCCACCTTGCAGCCTCCTCTTTTCCAAACTGAACAGCCCCAACTCTTTCAGTCTGTCCTCATAGGAGAGCTGCTGCAGCCCTCTGAGCATCCCCGTGCCCCTCATGTGGCTGGGCATGCAGATTAAACAACTTTCTGAAGTCACAGGGGACATTTGGGACAACGTGAGAAAGAATCCACACTTCAGGAGGTTTTGCTTCAAGCATAAAGTGCTGAAGGTGCATTATGACAATAAAGCCAGGACCTCCTTTTCAGGAAAAGAGTTCATGATGACCCTTGTGCTGTCACCCATGCAAGGCTCCAGTGCTTCATGAGCTCTTAAGAGTAACATAACTCATGTGCCCTGTGCTGATTCTCATAGCAAGGATGAATTTCCTCCTTGATAGCAGGACCAGAAGATTCCAGTGCAGTGCTGTGTTGGTTGTGTTCACACATCTTCCCTGTGTCTGCTGTGGCCAGACTGGTTGGGTAGCTGAGATCTGACAAGGACTTTCCTTCCAGCTGGGAGAGACTTTGGATGGCTCCAAAATCCTCTGTGAGAGTTAGGCTGGAAAAAAAAAAATACTTTGTGCTTGGTCAAGGAGATTTTAATAATTGAAAACATTTTTGGTTTCATGTCGATTTATTTTATGTTCTAAAATTAGATATTAAAAAAAAAAAAAAGCTTCAGGATGGAAAAAGCCTGAGATAACTCATTCCAAAAGTCTGGAAAGAGGATGTTGTGGCTTGATAGGAGCAATGTGTTTTTTCTTCTGCCCCTGAACTGATGCTTCTGTGGAGTGGCCATGAGCTTCTGATGGTTTTAGTTTGATACACTTGCCTTGTCCAACAGAATTATGACTCTGTTTAAGTGCTTCTTTTTTTTTTTTTTTTTCCCCTTTTTTTTCAGGCACCTGCACCTCTTTAAATCAGAGCTGCACTTCTGCTCTTTGTGGGCGAGGTGCTGTGGGCACCATCACCATGGATATTCCTTGCACAGGCTCCACGATGCCAACAGAGACATTGTTCATTGTAGGGAATGTGCTTTGTATAACTTCCTGGCTGAGAGATCATTTCCCAAGCTGATGTTAGAGCCACCAAGCAAATCTCTTGGCTGCACAGAAACATCCATGTAATACTAGGCTGGGGAGGGGAAAGCTCAGATCCAGCTTAGACAGCACAGTGAGCCAAACTGCAGTCAAAACATGGATTAGAGCTTCAAAATTACTCCAGCAGCTGTCAGGTTGGGGCCTTCTGCTTGCTCTCTAACACCCATAAGGCAGTCTGCAAGTTCATTCATAACTGCAAAGCTGAGACTTAAAGGATTCATACAGGTGAAGCTCATCAAGAGTTTGGGTGAGGAAGGCTTGCAGGACTGTGTAGGACCTCATTTTCTGCAGTCTTGCCCATCACACAGTTGCTCACGAGGCTCCAGGGCTGGCTGCCAGTGCTGGGTGATGCACAGGACCCTGCAGGGGCTGAGCAGCTCTCCCGACATCTCCACAGCCTCTCCACATCTCTGACTTCAGCTGTGGCTCAGCAAAGCAGCCCCATACAGCCATCCTTCCCTGCTTGCTCATACTTGTGGTGTGAGTAATCTGCCCCCACGCCTCCCCAGCAGGTCACAGAGCCTCTTGGGCTCACCAGAAGAGGGTCAGGACTTGCTGCTGCCTTCACGGCTCCAGCTTGATTGCTCCCTGCTGCGGTCAGTCCCGAAGCAAGCCAGGATTTGGCCTCTCATCTCCCTGGAGCACAGCAGTGTTTTGTGGATACTGCTCCAGCAATTTGGTTTCAGAGAGAAAAAATGGCTGATTAACCCTCTTCTAGGACAGCCTGTGGGGCTCAGGTTGTGATGAGGCACCACAACACTTTCTCTATAGGGCAGTGTCTATGCCAGCTGCTGGGCTTCCTCTGCAACAAGTGATGGCACACAGCAAGCTCTAGTGCTAAAACTGAATTAGACATGAAAAAGCCCCAAGCTAAATAGCTGACAGCTTCTGGTCATTCCCTTGAATCCATGTGCATGTCCCTTCGACAGTGTCCATGGTTTGGTGGCTGCTGTTTTGCGTTGTCCAGGCTGATCCTGGGAGCTCACTCCAGGGATGCAGCAAGGATGGATTTCACCTGCAGGCACTGGAGATCTCATGAAGAGAGGTATAGGGAAAAGCTGCTACTGAGAGACTTGACAAATAAATCCTCAGGGCATTCTCATAAGGCTGGAAATTTGCCTGTTGCATGCTCCTTTTTTTTGGGGGGGGGTGGATCAGAAACCAAAGCACAGAGAATCATTGCTGCCCTAGAGAATGGCTTCTCCTCCTGAGCCCAACACTGGATTTGCTGAACAGAGGGTGAGGACATCTCCTGAACTGGCTCACTTCATGCCTAGTGCAGCACCTGGACAAGCCCTTCTGGCTGTTTGTAAGACTCAGGCATACAGCCAACAAACCTGCAGCCTTTGAATTCAACACCCCCCCTCTGCCTCCAGAGTCAACAAGAGCTTTGTTCATTTCTGGACAGATGAATTTCCACTATATAAATCCACTCCCCCACCCCCTACCCTGCTGTGAGGCACCATCAGTGCTGCTATTCCACTAAGTCAGAGCAGAATTGTTATATTTTGTATCCCTTTTCACAAAACCACAGGTCCCAACCTGGCCACTTGTGGGGTTAGTCATGGACCTGAGTCTGCAGGTGGGAATCATGTTGGCTTCCCAAGACAATGTTCCCTCTGGCAGCCATGCCACCTTTCACCTTTAATAAATACTTACTTGAAGTGCTGCACACAACAAAGAAATATGTTACCAAGGCAATGGAAAATCCAGACACCAGGTTGCAGATTTCTTCTCCATCAAGACCTGGGGGGGAGGGAGTAAAAAGTCTGAGTGACTGTTGAATTCAGCAAGGGCTGCATGAAGCTGGTGTGGAGGTTTGAATGCCCCACATCATTAACTCTGGCAGTAGCTATTCATCATGCAGGGATTTTGTCTCTCTTCTGTGTTACTGGAGGGTTTTCAGGGGCAGCCATGCACAGCCCCAGTGGGATGCTCTCTGTAACACCACTTCTGATCCCAACCTGGTCTAGTGGAAGGTGTCCCTGCCCATGGCAGAAGGGTTGCACCAAGATGATCTTTAAGGTCCCTTCCAACCCAAAGCAGTCTATGATTCTCTGATTCTTCCCTGGGCATTGGCTGAGCTGTGTGGGAAGGCTGTTAAGCTGGGGAGCCCAGCAGTGGACTCACAGGTCTGGGCACTGCTGTTCAGTGGAGGTACAGCAGCACTGCCTTGTCTTACACTGGCTTTGACTCCTGAATCTGGCTCCTGGGGAGTGGGAATGTTAAGTGACCTTTTACCCTTGCAGCTGTGCTGAGCCAGCCCTTGTGGTGGGATTTAGGAGCCTTTTGCATGGGGCTCAAGAGGGGAGCGAGATGTGTCCCTGCACCCCAGGGATGCATCCCGGTCAAGGATCCCACCCTTTGAGCCCTCGGCGGGACCCCAGCACCGTTGCCCGGTGGTGGCACACAGAGAGGAGTGGCCACCTGTCACATCACCCCCCAGGGACACTTTCCTTGTGAATGGCTTCGCTCCGGCGCCGGAGGCAGATGTTGCACAGCTGGGCGCGCTGCGTGGAGCAACACTGACATGCAGCGGTGAGCTGCTGCCATCTCCTCCTGCCTCCCCTGCCCACCCACCGCACAGCCACGGTCAAGCCTCACCTCCTTCCCTGAGAAAGAGCAGTTTCCCAGTGGAAAAAGCATCCTTTTTGTCCTGAAAATGCGCTGGCCACCGAGAAATCAGCTGCTGGGTAAAGAGGAGGGAATTGTCGGCAGCTCTCCAGCACGAAGCATTTTTCCCAGGGTGTTATTTAGATTTCTTTAAAGAATAATGCTTACAAGTGACCAGGCTGCCTGCAGCTCAGAGCCTGCTGATGGGCAGTTGTTCCCAGATGGAAAAGTGTGTACATACTCTGCAATGCTGAACTGGGAGAGGAATAGAGGGGTGAGAAGAAGAGTTTCAGGTATTTCAGCTCTCAGGAGCTCTGGGTGTGATACTGGCAGCTATGTTGCCCCAAAGAGCTTGACCTGACCATGTGTCCATGATGAAAATCTTCCCCTTTTACCAGTGCTGATCTCCTTTGAAACCTGGCCAGGGAAATGGCATGAGGTTGGGGCTGCCCTGGCTGTGTACTGGGCTGCCCAGCACTGTCACTCTGCTTGCTGCCCAGTACACAGTCAAGATAATGTCAGCACATATGGTACCTGGATATGACCCAAGTGTGGCCAGCTGGCTCCATCCTCTGCTCTGCAGGGGTCTGCAGACTTGAGCCCAGCCATAGATGGATGTCTGCCACCCTTGAGAGCCAAAACCCAGGAGTGGTGATGACAGGGAATGGGAGACAAGCAACAACAGGGAAATAGTAACATCTGATTAAAAAAAAAACCAAACCAACCAAACAAAAAACCCCACCAAAACAAACCTCCCTTTTCCCAGATTACAGGTCAATATTCGGCATTTATCAAAGACCAAACAATGCTATTACAGCCTAAATACATGTGGAATTGGAGCACTTCAGTGAGGAACACCTAGGAAGGAAGAAGGAGCTCCAGCCTTAGCAAAAGGAGTCCTCTGGTCTGCTTTGGCTGTATATAAGGACTTGAGGAGGGGTTGTAGTGGAGCATCAGCTCAGTGGAAGCTTCCTGGCAATGTGTGATGGCTTAGCCAAAAGACTGAGTGAGATTCTTGGGTGGTGAGAGGGGAAATGGTGAGTAGGAGCTGAGAGAAGATTTTGCCTTTTTGTGGAACTAGGCAGACTGGGAATTTTGCATCCAGCTCAGGTGTCTGCATTTAAGAGAGGGTGTTGGAGAGTGTTGAAAAGAGCTATAAAAATGATTGAAGGAGTGGGGGGGGGAAAAACCTTAGAGGGGGGAGAACTTAAAGATCTCCATCTGTTTGCATTATTAAAAAAAGAGGTTGAGAGGCGACTTGATGACAGTGTAGAAATACCTTCATGTGCAGGAAAGAGTGAGCAGTGCAGGTTCTGTAATCTAGCAGAGGAGGGAGAAACATGAAGGAATGGCTGGAAGCAAAAGCCAGACGAAGTCAAACTGGAAGTTAATCACCTTCATTGTTTTATATTGTTTTAAAAAAGAAAACTAACCAATGGGTCCAATATTTTGGAACAAATCCAAAGGAAAATGGTGAGGTTTGCATTCTTGGTGTCTTGAAATGAAGACTGAGGGTGTTTTTTTCTGAAACATTTGTGTTAGCTAAGGTAAAAACTAACAATGGGTAGGGGCCAATGTGGAGCTTAGGTGATTATAGGGACACAGTCAGAGTAAAATGGTTGCATGGACACAGTCAGTGATGCAGTGACGTCCCCAAGGATGCTCTAGCACTTACACTTGGGCTTCTAAGCAGGACTAGTGAAGAACATTAACTCAGGAGCAAGGATGCAGGCAAGAAAAGAAACAAAATAAAAATCCACCGTGGGGGCTTTATTCTGCTTATTGGTGGGGGGGGAACCAATCAGAGGCAAAGCAAAAGCAGCCCCTTGGCACAGATATCTGCAGGCCTGGCCAGAGTACCACTGGCCAGAGGAATCTGCTGTAAGTGGGTGCACGAGTGGCTGTCCCGAGTTAATGAAATCAGTTTAAGAAGGGTTTTAGCTGCGCTGGTGCAGAACGTACTGGTAATGAGAGCCTGGAGGCCCTTCCCAGTGGAAACGCCAGAACTGGCTTTCGGGGGGGTGGGATTTTCCCTACCCTGGGCCCACATCTGGTCTTTTGTTCTGGACAATAGGAGGGCTCCTTCCTCTGTGCTCCCGCCCTGGCTGCCGTGCCTGGCCCTGTTCCCACCAGCTCAGCCGCTCCTGCTGCCTGCTCCCAGGCTCCTGCCATCCACCCGCTCGCCTGCCTCCCCCACTCCTGGCAGCTGAGAGCAGCTGGACACGACAGGATTTTGGGATGTGGTGATCCCTGGTTTCGCCTTCTTCTTGTAGTGATAGAGCTTGGCCACAAGCCCTTGCTGGAGAAGGAGAAATCATAGAATCATAGAACTGTTTTGGTTGGAAAAGACCTCTAAGATCATCAAGTCCAATGGTCAACCTAAGGCCACCGTGGCCATTAAACCATGTCCTGGAATGCCATGTCCACATGTTTCTTGAGCACCTCCGAGGATGGTGACTCCACCACCTCCCTGGGCAGCCTGTTCCAATGCCTGACCACTCTTGCAGTGAAGAAATTTTTCCTAATGTCCAATCTAAACCTCACCTGGCACAATTTCAGACCATTTCCTCTGATTCTATCACCTGTTGCTTTGTGGGCTAACGGATTATCCAAGGTTAGAGCTGCAATGGCCACTAAATGTCTCACCAGCACCTTTGTGAATATCAAGGACCTTCTGTCCTGCATTCATACAGGATCACTGGATGCTAGGAGTTGGAAGGGACCCAAGGAAATCGAGTCCAACTCCCCT
>VWZI01023205.1:520976-559220 GCA_013396835.1 Psilopogon haemacephalus | reverse complement strand
GCTTCGCCACCTCCGCCGCCGCCCCCGGAGGAGGAGGAGGACGACGACGAGGTAGAGGTACCGGTGGAGGAGGAAGAGGAGGAGGAGGTGGCTGCGAGCAGCGGCCCCACAGGTGAGCGGCCCACGCGTGTCTGTGACGGGTGCGGGTGGGCAACGGCATCGAGGCCAGCGGTTGCGCTGTTAGTGGGACGGGGCTGCTCCTTCCCTCCCTCCCTTCGCCGGGCGGACAAAGGCGCCGCCGAGGGTGGCTTCGCAGGGGGGCGGTAAGGGACGAGGTAGCAGCTCCCCGGGCTCCCTGCGGTCACAGCGATTCCCGTTCGGGGCAGGAGGAGAAGCCCCCGCGGGCTGGGACCCCCAGGAGCATCGCTCGTCTGCCAGTCCCATGTACGTGGAGCTGGACTGAGGCTTGGTGGGGGGTTACAGCCCCCAGCCTACGTAGGTGAGCAGTGCGGAGGTGCCGAGGCTCTGCCCAGTTGGAGCAGGGGCATGGAGCAGGTGCTCCAAACCTGTGCCATGGTCGTGTTATTAGTGGCTTTGGGGAGCAGCTGTGGGTGCTGGCCCTGGCTCCCCACAGCATCCTTCGTGGCAGCCGTCCCCTGTGTGTCCCCTGCTCCCCACCGAGGAGGCGAAGGCACGTCCTTCCCACCAGTGTCACCCAGCTGAGTGGATGCTAGCCTGGAGCATCACTGGGTGGTACCTCGGGAGACAAAGTTGCTCTGTTGGCATCAAGGTTGCCTCAATGTCCATCTCCACGTGCTGGCAGCACAACAGGCCTAATGATAACTTGGTGCTGCTGGAGCTGATGTTCTTACCTGTGACTGAAGGAGCATTTGCAGCTCAGTTGATGCCAGGAAGAGCCCACGCTTGCGTGGGACCTGGTGGGTGTGTGAGGGCAGATGGGAGATGCAGGATTTTTCTATTCTGGGCTGCCTGCTCGAGGCCTGATCCTGCCCAAGTCACATCTGGGGGGCTCTTAGGGAGCTGAGGAAAGCCTGTGGCAGTGGGAAGAAATGGGATTATTGACAAAGAGCTTGAGGAGAGGAGGGGTAGCTACAGGCTGCAGGGCTGAGCTTGCAGGTGAAGTTTGTGCTGGATGCAGTGCTGAGTGATGGTGCTGGGAGGTGAAAACTGATGGTCTTGAGGCAGGGACTCCAGGTTACTTTTTAAACAGACAAAACTCTGCTGGAGTTCGTGGACGGAGCCTTTTCCACTTATCTTAGTGGAGAACTTGGCTTCAGTCTATATTTGCAACACTTTATGTTTAGACAAATGCTATAGCCCTGATCTTTTTTTTTTTTTCTTTCTCTTTGCCTGGGAGATGTTTTGTTTAAGTGTCTTGAGCTTTCTCTGGTGCAAAAGGGATACATACTGTTGTTCTGGTAGCCTTAGCAGTCTGAACAAGTGGATTAATCAACCTGTTTTATTTGGCTGGAAATATGATCAGCTGAAGATCTGGAGTCTCTTGTTTTCAGACTTTAAGTCTTTTTTTTTTTTTTTTCCACTGAGGCTTTTGTTTTTTTTTTCTGTGGAAGACAGAGAGGTTTAAGATTCGGAATTGCTGATAAGATAGGAAGAGTTGAGCTTTCTTAAAGCAACAGCAGTGTTCTCTATTGTACTGTGAGCAGACCTCATCGGCTCACTGACTCACCTGGCATGTGCAGTGGGGTGCCACCCTTTGGGTGGGAAACAAGGGGGGTCTACATACCTGCCCTGAGTTGCCTCGAGCACCTATTTCCCTGTCTGACCTTGAGTGTTGTTTGTTTGTGAGGGTGTCAGAAGGAATTGCCTCTCCCATCTTGGGCTTCAGCGGTTTTTAGTAAGAGCATTCCTCTCATACTGGCCAAGGGACAAGGATATTGTAAGGCATAAGGTGACTGGCTTAGCAACGACTTTGGGATGCTCTCAAATGTCTGTGTATGAGCTCACATAATGCCCTTCTATGCCTGCTGCCACAGGAGGTGTCAGGGATGCAAGTCAGGAGGTTTGGGGTGTGTTCCCAGCACCACTGCAGATCCCCCTATGGGCTGCCCTCATCTCCTCTTTTCAGTTGGGAAATGGAATCAGTGGTGGTGAGAACTCTTTCCCACCAACCTTGGGTGTGCTGGGTTTTTATTGTGAAGGACAGCATCACCCTTTGAAGTTTTAAAGTGCCAATTATTAATGGCTGCAGCTGCTTGATCTCACAATTACTCTCTGGTGCCTTTACACAGTGGTGGTGGCCTGGGTAGGGGCACATGGGCAGATGGCTTCTCAAACAAGCTAATCTGATACTTGTTAGCAGGGCAGGCAGAGGTTAATGCTGGCTGATGGGGCATTGCTGGTGCACCCACAGGTTGGGTGGGTTTCAGGGTTGATGGGGCATTGCTGGTGCACCCACGGGTTGGGTGGGTTTCAGGGTTGATGGGGCATTGCTGGTGCACCACAGGTTGGGTGGGTTTCGGGGTTGATGGGGCATTGCTGGTGCACCCACGGGTTGGGTGGGTTTCAGGGCACCTGGGATGGATGAGGCAGTAGCTGGAGGGGATGCTGGGTTTGGCAGCATCCTCCCGCGTGGGGTGGGAGCTGGTGGAGGCGGTACCTGTGGGTGGGTTGGCCACAGTCTGTGTGGGAGCTGCTTGCTGTGGGTTTTGTGGGGGGCTTCTCTGTGCTGCCCTGCCTGATACTCAGTGTCACTGGTATCCTGCACGGAGGTTTGCTCTCCAAGCACTGAAGGGGCAGTAAGTCCAGTGGGCACCATGGGTTTAGCTGAGATGCTTCTTTTGCTTTAATTCAAGCATGTTGTCAGTGTTACTTTTGGAGTTCAATAGGTGATTAATGCTTGTTTTGCTTTCTTGCATGAAACAAAGTAACCTTTTCTTATGCATGTCATTCCAAAGGCTTCCTTTAGTTCTGAAGGTGCTACTACTGATGGGTTTGCAGGTGTGAGACTCCTCACATCCAGGGTTTACCAAGATTAAAATTCTGACTCAAATACATTTTCCTCATTCAGATTTAAGCAGCACTTCAGCTACCACCAAGCTGCCTGCTCGCTCCTCTCTCAATCCCTTCCCTTTCCCAGTTCTGTGATGTTTATTTTTCTTTCCAAGCCTGTGATCATGTTAAAATCCCGGATTTTGTTTTTAAGAGAAGTAAATTGCTAATCCTCATGTTTGTGGAGACAGGCTTAGAAGTATCCCCTGCCTCATGGCCACAGAAAGCCTCTGACACCCGCCGTGGAGGCCCTGCTGCCTCCTTTTATATGGAATAGTCTGGTTTTAAAGCAAAAGCTTTGCTGGGAAGCTGGCTTGGGGACAGCTGCTCTTCGCATGGATGCTTCGTGCTGGAGCAGAGAGGTGGCAGCTGTGGCCAGCGTTGTCCTGGTTGGACTTTTCCCTGCCTGAAGAACAACACTGGTCTATTCCGTCCGTTTCTGGAGGATGGTGTTGAACAATGTGGGCCTCTTTGAAGGACATTTTGTTCTGACTCTCTCCCAGCTCTGTGCACAGCAGATGGGTGGGATGAGAAGGCCAAACCTCCTAGCACAGCCTTGCTGCCCCCCGTGCTGTGGCTGAAGAGCTGCACCCAAACATCTTCAGGCTGCGCTGAGGGTTTCAGATGTTGAAAGTTCTCTCCTCCCCGTGGTTTCTGTGGTGGTCCAGCTGCCTTCCTGGATTGTCAGGTCACAGACACGCCTGTGAGGCCGATTCCTCTCCTCTGCACGTCATGGGAGGGGACAAGCAGCAGTTTCTATTGCAACCACAGGGCAGGAAATGCAGGTGGCCTGGTGGCTCAAGTCAGTTGCCCACAGGAAGGTGTCCTGAGCTGCTGCGGCAATGGGCGAAAGCTGAGTCAGGGCAGGCAGTGATGTTTGGTGGAGCTCCTGCCTTTGGCATGAGGCCATCTCTTGCTGGGATGCTTGCAGCCCAGATGGAGAAGGTGCAGCCAGAGCCCCTCAGGGGGTGGTGGCTGCGGCTTTGGGCGGGATTAGCTGATGGGTTTAGCTTGTAAAGTGGAGCCTAGCAAATCCCCCGGGGGTGGCCTGGCTAATTGGCTGAGTGTGGGGGAGGTAGGGGGGTGAGGAGTGGTCCCTCTTGTGAGCATTGGCTTCATTTCTTCATCTTCCAGCTGGAGAGGTGGAGGGTTTTGCTTCTGTGCAAGGAGAAGGATCTGCATGCCCCAGGCATGCAAGAGGCTCCATGGAGGCAGGCATTGCAGGAGATCTCTACAGCACTGGCAGTATTGTAGGGGGAAGACTTTGGTCCAAACCATGGTACCATTAACAGCCAGACCCTGGACCCTGGCACACCAGGGCTATGCTCCTCAGAGGGCTGGGAGCTCTCCAACACCCATGGGACAGAAACAGCAAAGTTTCTGAAGGCAGTTTTGGGACATTGTGGCAGTGCTGGCCCCTTTGGACATTTGGAGCAACTCCTCTTCTTCCCATTAGCGTTTCAGTAGAGGTCTTCTCCCCCAGGTTTGCCTGTGATCAGCTTTTCCTCTGTGTTTAGCGTGACCCAGGAGTTTCTCAGGGATGCACATAAATGTTTAATGCCAGTGCAGCTGGATGGGTTTCCAAGACTGGGGCTGGGCAGTAGGTGAGACCAGATGCTTGCAATGAACTTTTACAGCCTTAAACATCTCCTGCTCTTTAGGTGTCAGCACAGGTCCTGGCCTTTGGTGCTGAGCTTGTACCAGACACCTACCTAAATGCCTCTGCTCTGCCTTTGACCCCATGGGTGGCAAGCGGGGGGAGCTGGGGAGGGCTCATCACTTGGGAAGGCAGTTTAAGCTTTCTTGTTGGAGGGTTGGGGTTGTGCTGAGTGTGGTTGCTGAGATATCTTGCTTTCAAGATGTCAGCTGGATTATATTTATTTATTTAAAGCCACAGAAATTAAGCTGCAGACAGGAAGGCTAAGGATAAGGAAGGTAGTTTTGTTACATGGGAGCAGCCAGAGTTGAGAGAGCCTTTTTTCAATCAAGTCATGAATTGTGGGGTCTGTATCTTTGAGCTTAAAATAAAGGGATGTTGCCCACAGCAGAAAATGTCACATCCTTGCCTTCCTCCCTGCCTCCACACTCCTCTCTGAGTCATTCTTGAGTCAGATGAATCCAACTGTCCTGACTCAAGATCTTGAGAATCTTGGACTTGGTGATGCTCGTGAAAATCAGGATATTTCTGGGAGGATCTAAAGAGCATCCAAGGTCTCATTTGTTAGCTTCCCTCTGCAGAGAGCAGTGCTGGGATTTTTCTTTTTTTTAATTTTAAGTGATAGCTGAGATCCAGATATCACATCACTGAGCTGCCACTTGGAAATACCATATGGTAGCCAAGACTGCTGCTGTGTGCAGCCAAAGTTATTTATCTGCCTACTCTTGGTAATACCCAAAAGTGACGAGACAGTTACTGGGAGGCTGAACAGAATCATCATGGAGTGGTTTGGAAGGAACCTTTAAAGGTCATTTAGTCCAACCCCCCCAAAGTCAGCAGGGACATCTGCAACTAGAACAGGTTGCTCAGAGCTCTTTCTGACCTGGAATGTTTCCAGGGGCATCTACCACCTCTCTGGGCAACCTGGAACAGGGTCTCAGCATTCTAACTGCATAAAAAATTCTTCCTTTTCTCCACTCTTTTAGTTTCAGACCATCATCCCTTGTCCTGCCACAACAGGTCCTGCTGAGAAGTCTATCTCCAGCTTTAGCTCATTGATCTCTTTAAGCACTGAAAGGCCACTAGAAGGTGTCCCTGGAGCCTTCTTTTCTCCAGGCTGAACAACCCTGATTCTCTCAGCCTGTCCTCATACCAGAGGGGTTCCAGCCCTTAGATCATCACCGTGGCATCTTCTGGCCCCGCTCCAACAGGTCTATATCTGTCTTGAGGACTCCAGAGCTAGCCCCAGCACTGCAGGTGGGGGTCGCAGCAGAGGGGCAGAATCCCCTCCCTCTACCTGCTGCCCATGCTCTGAGGATGCAGCCCAGGAAATGGTTTGCTCTGGGCTGCAAGTGCACATTGCCAGCCCATATCCATTTTTTTGTCCTCCAGTGGCTTGCCTGAAGCTGTGTGGTGGGCAGGAGGCATCCTGGCCCCATTTGCTGATGCCAGGTGTCCTCCAGGCTCTGTAGACATGGTTATGGTCCCTAGGGGCTGGCACAGCTGAGGTAGCAGCCAGCACTCCGGGTGCCAGAGTGTGACTGGGGAAGGGTTTTTGCATGGGGTGCAATGCTTGTGCCTGTCCAAACAGCTGGGAAAAAAGGGGGTGAGTGTGGGGTGGGTTTTGGGGCTGGTGGCTTTTTTTTGCCCCTGTGGCTGCCTGTTCCCAGAGAGGTATCTTGGCCTTGATTGTGCCCACTGCCTGACATGGACCAGGCTGTGCTGGAGGGAAAAGTATCCCTGCTGTTAAGGAGCAATGGTGCTGGGCTGGCAGCAGAGCTTATCTCATGGGCTACACTGAGGTGTAACCTCAGAGAGTGAATAACTCCATCCTGGAGGGAACTGTGGTCCTTGGGCTGCTCTGGTGCAACCTTGGAGGTGGCTTGCAGCATCTTGGGGTCTACCCAGATGTGTGGTGTGGTGGGCAGCATGAGGACAGGGACAACCAGGACTTCCAACACCCTGCAGCTGTGGGCAGGGGAGCACTAAACAAGCTGTCCCTGAGGAACAGAGGTCTGGGACTTGAGTCTGCTGAAGTCAGGGGAAAGATTTCAGAGGTTTTTTTGAGAGGAGCCCATGGCCTATAAATACAGGGCAAAGTCATTGTGCTGCTGCTAGTGTTTGCAGAGCTGAGGCCAGCTGACTGTCAGGAAGTGCTGCTGGAGATCAGAGGTGCTTGCTGGTGCTTCCAAGAAGCAGCTGAGGTCTTCGTGCCGTGATGCATCTGCTGTCATTAGAAATAAACTCATGCCTGTGTTGGCTGCTGAAGGCAAGGAGTTCTCCTGCAGCCGCCTGGCTGGAAGGGAAGGCTCCTTCTGCTTTACCTCTGACAGGCACTTCAAATAAAACAGGAAAAAAAAAAAAAGGATGTCTGTGCCCCACCTAGACTGCACCTGAGGCGTCAGTGAGGTTGTAGCAAGAGCTTGGACTTGCTTCAGAGGTCCTGGAGAGCCACAGGCTTTGCTGGCTCGGCTCATGCTGCGTGCTGGAGCTCAGGGGCTGCCCTGTGCAGTGAGGCATTGCTTGGTGGGAGCAGAGGCTGGGGGGCAGAGTCTGGCACTTTATAATTGGTGGGGGATATTAATATGTTTTATGAGCTATAGGCTAGGTTGCAGTCTTGCCATCTGCCCTGCCTTGGGGGGGGTCGTGTGGCTCCAGCACCTCAGGAGAACAGAACCAGTTGCAGTTCATTCTCATTAAACTGGCTGCAGACCAGGATTTCTGGTTCACAGGAAATGATTTGCTGGTTTTAATTTGATGTTTGGGCTGGGTCAGACTGAAATGAGGTGGTGGTTCTTGCTTTGCTTCTGCTTCTAGTAAGCTCCAGGGTCCTGCACCTTGAGACTGCTCCGTAAAATTGATGTCGTCGTCATGCTTGGGGCTAAATCCGTCCCCAGTGTGGAGCTGGAGGCTCTTGGGTCCCTGCCAGGGGGAAATGTTCCCCAAATCCCGGTGGGGCTTATCTGGAAGGGTCTTTTATTGGATTAAGGCTTGTCAGTCTGGAAGCATTTTGAGCAAGACATTGTAGTCTTCGGATAATTGAACCTCATTTGTTTGCACAGAGCTGTTTCCCCCCTTTAGTTCAATAGGAAACTTCCTGGCAGTGCCAGTCCTGGCTCCTTGGCAGCCTCCTTTCCCAGAGGAGTGGTGGAAGATGTCACCTCTTCTGTTGGCACCTTCATGGCTCCTCTCCCTTCTTCTTCACAGCCAGGGATGTTGGAAAAGTGGTCCAGCTTCTCCTACCTCCCACCTGGGGGGTCCCACAGATGGGTGGCTCTGGGGCAGCCTGGCTCTGGCCCCTGGTTTTCACCAACTGTTCAATGAAGGCAGGGGGGAGCAGGGGGGCAAGCTGGGCTCACGTGGGACTGGGGGATTGTGCCGAGCTGCCTGCGAAGAATAGACCATCCAAACACGCTGCTGGGATGGTTTGAGCTGCCCAAAGCAGGTCTTTTGTTGGCGGCTGAATTCCTCCTCTGGCTGATGCTCATCCAGCTCTTCCCATGCAAAATGCCGAGCGCCCTTTGTCAGTGGCAATGCAGGGGGATTGTAGCGCTGGCTGCCCAGCCTGCCAGCCCTTGCCTCTGCCAATAGCTCTGCTCAATGCTCTGCAGGGCTCTGGAAGAGATTTTTTGGGGGCTCTGTTCTGGCTTCAGGCACGCACAGGTTCTGGTTCAGTAAACGAGAGGCTTTCCTGGAGCTGCCTCTACTAATGCGAAGCCTTCGTTTGGTCTTGTGCTGCTTAAAGGAGGATTTAAATTGATTTTTTTCCCCCTCTGAACACCTGCTGTATGAATTAAAATTTGCCTTGTAAATGTAACCAATTCAGAGTCTGAGCAGGAGAGATGGGCGTCTGCTTTTCTCCTGGAGAAAAGGAAAAAATAAAAAAAGGAAAAAAAAGCAAAACCTTGAAGGATTTTTTTTTTTTTTTTTAATTTTTCCTCCTCGAAACCAGGGAGAAGCCCAAGTTGCTCTTTGTACCGTTTTTAATTCAGTTGCCCCTTGTCCTTATAAATAAGCCACCAGAAACATGACGAGGCAAGCATCTCCACTATTTATAGCTGTGCTGCTCCACATGCCTGCTGTAAAAATCAGCCAGCTAAATGGCTCTGCAGCCTCTCTCAGCAAAGGGCTTAATGACACAGGCATTTTCTATGCATGGATGGATGGATGGATATTTAAAGACCATCGAGGGTGAGCCTTCACCCTGAGCGGGCAGGGTGGTTTCTGCAGTGGGGATGGTTCTCCTAGGTGAAGGGGAACCCTGTCCCGCACTGCCCTGATGCTGGGGAAGGGGCTCTGGTTTAATCTGCGTCACCTGAGTGTGTCCAGCAGATCGAGGGAGGTTCTCTTCCCCCTCTACTCTGCCCTGGTGAGACCTCATCTTGAATGCTGCCTTCAGTTTTGGGCTCCCCAGTTTAAGAGGGACAGGGATCTGCTGGAGAAGGTCCAGTGGAAGGCTATGAGGATGATTAGGGGACTGGAGGGCATGACTTATGAGGAGAGGCTGAGGGACTTGGGACTTTTTAGTCTGGAAAAGAGAAGGCTGAGAGGGGATTTAATAAATGTTTATAAATATCTGAGGGCTGGTCAGGAGCGGGGACAGACTCTGCTCACTTGCTCCCTGAGACAGGACCAGGAGCAATGGATGGAAGCTGCAGCACAGGAGGTTCCTCCTCAACATAAGGGGGAACTTCTTGACTGTAAGGGTCCCAGAGCGGTTGTGGAGTCTCCTTCTCTGAAGTCTTTCAAGGCCTGTCTGGATGTGTTCCTGTGTGATCTGTGCTAGATTGTATGGTCCTGCTGTGGCAGGGGGGATGGACTCGATCATCTACTTGGGTCCCTTCCAACCCCTAACATCCTGTGACCAGCCAGACCCAGTATAGAACTGGTGTTACTCAGGATGCTGCTGGTAGGGGTGGGTCCCCTCTTGCCTCTCTTCTCCACCTGGGCTCTTCAGTATATCTCGACAGGATATAAACTGATACACCCCAACCTCTTAACAGCAAAAATAGCAATAATATTTTTGAAGCTGCATTAACCCTTCTATTTCTTTGTGTGTTGTGCTTTGTGGCCCCAGCTCTGCACAACGCAGAGCTGCTGGTGACCTTTCCCCGTTGGACTGGTTCATGCCACTCCTCACATGAACCTGCTTTATTCCTGGCAAATTAACCTGCCACCGTTTTCAGGCAGCTTTACTCTGTTTTGACTGACTGGCTGACTGTATTAACTGATAGTGCTGCCTGGGCTGCTTTGATCCTGCATTATTTATGGAAATGATGGCACATAACTCCACGTAGCTGATTAATGCTGCATGTATTTTTAATGTGCTAGTTCTGCTGTTTGATCTGCGCTAAATGATTACTCTCTGATGCGTTCCTGGGTTCATTTGGGTTCCTTAGGAGAAGGGTATAGGAATGGACTGTTTGTTTTGTTGCCTTTCCTCCTCCTCCCCCTTCATCCCCCAACACTCCCAGTGGTCTCATCTTGTGCTGGTTTCCAGCTTTCACAGCTCCTTTTCCTGAGCTCAGCTGCTGTCACGTGGAGCATTTACACTTTATTGCTATTAATTTGAGCGTTTCATTGGTGGCATTAATCTAAATTCATCACTCTGTGTGCAGCTGTTTGAAGTTTCAGGGCGACACAAGGTGGGAAAAAAAAAAAACAAACAGTAAACAACAAACCAAATCACTTAGGTGATACTTGGTCCTTCCTGGGTTGCAATTGTGGAACCCCAGCTCGGCTATGACGCAGGTTCCAGCAACACTGGAATGAGAAAGAAACCACTCTGAAGTGGAGAGGGTGTCATTAATGTTTCTTGTGGCCTGTTACAGGGTGGCTGAGACTCGTTGATGTTATGAAAATGGCTTTAATTGCCATGGAGGTGTGTGCCTGACCTGCAGCTTCCTCCTCTGTGGTGTGAGATGTGGTTGTGGTTGGGGAGAGAGCTCTGGGCAAAGGTGATGTTTTCGTCCTGGGAAATACCCACCACATCCTGTGCTGTGCATGGCATGTGCAGTGCTGCTGGAAGTCTGATGTCCTTCATCCCTCCTCCAAAATCCTTCCCCATCACTAGATGTGACCAACGGGGTGGAAAGCAGGAGGTTGTTCCAGGAGGACCATCTGTGAGCTGGAGGATCAGCATTTCCCTTCCCTAGGGGCAAGCCAGAGAGTGTGCGTGTGGGGAAGTTGATTTTGTTTGTAGTTTATTTTTGTCTCCTGCCTTTTACACCACCTGCTTATTGTGATGGTGCAGATAAGGGTTGTCTCCTCTCCCTGCCTGCATGCAGCCTGTGGTCAGACACACCTGCTCTCTGGGCACACCATGCTCCAGCAACTACAGGTTTGTGAGGATGCTTTCATCAACAGTGCTGGAAAGATGCAAAGTGTGCTGGTTGCAAACCTTTAAAGGAAGGCTTTTTTATTTCCCCTCCCTCCTCTGAACAGGGCTGTTTTGTCAAGATCAGCAAAATATGTCTCTTTCTGCTAAAGATCCCTTTTTCTTTAATGGACTTTCCCATTGAAAACAGTTTCAACTTGAACATTTTGTCCCCTCCCTTCATTTTTTTCAAAGCTCCTTGGTCCATGAAAAACTCAGCAAGTTCAGTTTTCCTACTGTTTCAAAGAAGATATATATATATATAAATGCACATATAGAATAATACTATTTTCTTTCCCATCAGCTGTAACTCTGGCCTTTTGTGACTGGGAACAAAGCAAACATTACAGATTGTTTTCTGATGTTCTTCCTCTGCCCCAAACCAGAGCTTTGCTAACCTGACCAGTGCAGTGAGCCAGTGGGGGAAACTGGGAGGGATGCACCACATTGGGCACCAAGGGAATAGAATAGAATGGAATAATCCAGGTTGGAAGAGACCTCCAAGATCATCCAGTCCAATCTATCACCCAGCCCTATCCAACAGCACTAAGTGTCCCATCCAGTCTCTACTTGAACACCTTCAGGGATGGTGACTCCACCACCTCCCCGGGCAGCCCATTTCAATGCCAATCACTCTCTCTGTGCAGAACTTCCTCCTAACATTCAGCCTATACCATCCCTGGCACAACTTGAGACTGTGTCCCCTTGTTCTGTTGCTGGTTGCCTGGGAGAAGAGCCCAACCCCACCTGGCTATAACCTCCCTTCAGATAGTTGTAGACAGCAATGAGTCACCCCTGAGCCTCCTCTTCTCCAGGCTAGACAACCCCAGCTCCCTCAGCCTCTCCTAACAGGGCTTGGAACAGGCAGGATTTTTGGCTCTGGTTCCTAACAAACTGAGTAGCTTCCCCCAAACACCTCTCGATTGCAGACGCATGAGTAATGGGGCAGAGGCTCCCACACCTTCGTGGTGCTGTTGGCAGGGGAAGGAGGGCAGGGTGCTTTGTGCAATGCCTGTGGGACTGGCAGAGCCTGGGGGAGAAGAGGGAGAGACATTTCCATGCACCATTTCCTACCCCAAACTCCAGTTTGAGGGGTGTGGGGAGCTGGGCTGGGATGTTATTAGGAGCCCAGGATATCCAGGGTAGGTGGAGCATCTGCTCCAGGTTGTCTATCCAAAGAAAAGGGCAATGGGAATAGAAGCAGAGCATGCTGACTTGTCAGCACCTGCCAGGGCTGGCTGCCTGCTCACTCTGTGCCAACTCAGGAGACGTCTTCACTGCAGCCTCCCCAGCTCATGCTCTTGTCTTCCCTGCCTTGGTCAGTTGAATTTTTTCTCAGTCTCAGTGCTTGAGGAAGGATTTTGGGGGATTTGCCCCCAAATTTAAGATCCCTGGGTGACTTGGACGTGAGCGTGGCCATCCCATCTGCCACCACTTAGCTCCCTGTGAACAGCCATGCCATGTTAAGATCTGTCTTGTCAGGCTTCCAGTTCCTGGGCAGGGCTGGGTTGGCCCAAGGAGAGCTGCTAGGTTGTGTGGCATCCCTGCATCGTGCCCATCATCCCTGCATCGTGCCCAGCATCCCCTTGCCATGGGGCTGGCTTGCACGGGGAGCAGATGGGGAGGTGGAGCTGGGCTGCTTGGGCAGGGTTCAGACCACGATAAAGCAAAGTGACGTAGAAAACTAAATACCTGTTATCAGACAGAAAGCAAACAGAACCTCCACCTGCCTCCAGCCTTTCTCCCTTCAAGGGCAGGCTGCACACCCGGCGTGGAGCTCCCTGTAAAAGATGTTTTATTATTAACATGCTTGCTTTCAGCTTGGCTGTGGTGTTGAGAAACCCAAGCTTGACTCCAGATAATGAATGGCAAATGTTTATCTGGGCTTAACTATTTTATTCTAAGCTTTTATTTATTTATTTCCCTTCCCCTTTCTCCCCCTCCACTCCTGGAAGTTTACAGTAAGTTGTCGACAGTTGACAGCTTGCCCTTTGACCAGGATTAGTGTTGATGCCTTGCAGTTGGATCTTCCCATCTTTTTGTGTCCTGCTTGTTTCTTTGCAAGGGAGGCTTTTGGTGCCTGTCTGATCCACTTGGAATGGAAAACGAGCAAGAAATGGACTGATCTCTGAAGGGGCAGCTGGGTACAAGGGCAGCTCTGGCTTTCCTGCAGAAGGTGAGCTTTGGGGTGGGATGAAGGAAGCAGTGGTCCCACCATGCCCAAGAGAGGACCTCTCTCCCAGCTCTGCAGTGGGTGGTGTCAGGGGGTGCATGGAGCAATGGCTGTCACCAATTTTTGGCTAACAATCCCCTTAAACAGCTTTCCAGTAGAATCATGGAATGGTTTAGGTTGGAAGGGACCTCAAAGCCCCGTGTGCCATAGGCAGGGACACCTGCCACTAGAACAGGTCACTCAAGGCCTCATCCAACCTGGCTCTGAGCATCCACAACCTTCCTGGGCAACCTGTTCCAGTGTCTCACCACCCTCACTGTAAAGAACTTCCTCCTAGCAGCCTGTTTAAATCTCCCCTCTGCCAGTTTAAACCCATTACTCCAGTAGGTGGGTAGAAGGTGAGCTTGAGGGCTGGAGAATAAACTTTGCTCTCTTTGCTCCAACACCCATCCCTTTGTGATCCCTCTTAGGGATCTTCTGTGTGTCCAGTGTCACATATGTGCATGGGTTAGGTGGCCCTTGCCCTTAGCTGATACTTCTCCCCTCCATGTGTTTTTAACACCAGGTTAGATACTGAACAGTGTATGAAATGTTTGCCATATTGAAGGAGAGCCTCTCTGTGCTCTGCCAGGGTTCTGCCAGCTACCTAAAGCTCCCCTGGATTTGGTAGGATTTTGGATGCCCTTTCGCAGATGGGACTTGGATGCTCTTTTTGCAGGGGTTCTCTTTGGCAGCAGGAGAGAGGAGGCACTACTCAGCCTCCTGCGATGTCAAAACAGTCATTATAAAGCCCTCAAAAATTGGGAAATGGTCAGAACAGAAATGTCAACAAACCTCTTCTAGCTGCCCCACTGGCTGCAGAGGAAGCTCTGTGGTTTGGAGCATCTCTGACTCGGGGTGAGGCTTGTTTTTGCCAACCCCAGCCCTAAGCATTCTGCCTTTGTGGAGGGTAGCTGCCCCGTGGGGATGCCATCCTGGTCAAGATGTGAGTGCTGCTGAGGGACTCAGCTCTGACCTTGCAAATCACCACTTTGAGTTTAGTGTCTTGGCTCAGACTTGGTCTCAGCTTTGTGGGTGAAACAGGGAGCACTGTGCAGGCTGCTTGAAACCCTTGTGCCTGGCTGCCTCTGTCCCTCTCATCACACTTTAAAGGGTTTTTCCCTATTTAAAGAGGATTTGGCTGGTTTGTGGGGCAGGGCTGTTACTCGTTGTGCTCCACTGACTGGCCCAGTGTTTGTTGTTAGGGTTTCAGAGAACTAACTTTAAGTCACTGTTTGTGGTTGCAGAACTTGTGCTGTTTAATGGAAACATTTTCCTTCTGAAGGTGAACTATTGCTGGAGATAAATACAGGCAACACCTGCTGGCTGAGCCAGGAGCCAGGACTGGACCTGCTGGAGTGGGTCCAGAGAAGGCTACAGCAATGATGGGAAGGCTGGAACCTGTCTGGTGGGAAGACAGGCTGAGAGACTTGGGGCTGTTCAGCCTAGAGAAGAGAAAGTCCCAGGGAGACCTTCTGGTGACCTTTCAGTACTTAAAGGGGGTTTATGAGAAGAATGGGGAAGGACTCTATCAGGGCCTATTGTGACAGGACATGGGGTGATGGTTTGAAAATAAGAGGGAAGTTTAGACTAGAGAGAAAGAAGGATTTTTTTTTTTTTCACTGAGGGTGATGAGGCCCTGGCCCAGGTTGCCCAGAGAAATGGAAGCTGGAACCATTCCAGGTCAGGTTGTTTGGGTTTTGAGCAGCCTGCTTTAGTGGGAAATGTTCCTGCTGACTTTTTGGGGCTGGGCTAGATGGTGTTTAAAGGTCCCTTGCAGCCCAGACTGTTCCGTGACTGGATGAAGCTATAGTGTCAGCAGGTGGTGATGGAGAGAGAAGTTCAAGCCCATGTGCAGCACTGGCTGTGGTCTCTGATCTGCTGTAGGGCTTAGGAGTTTAGAGTGAAGGTGAGAGGAGGCAGGGGCTGGCAGCTGCTGGTGGGCTCTGTCCCTGCTCTGGGTGCATGGTAGGGTTTCTGATCGCTGTATGCCATTGCTGCAGCTGCTGGAGAAAGGTTTGGAGTGTGACTTGGATGTACTAAGATGTCTCCTGCCCCTGTCTGCTCCCACTCAGCAGACCCACAAATCTGCTGCAGTTCCTTGTTTCCAATGACAAGTGATGACCTTCTCTGTCCAGGTGGCTTTTTCCATGACGTGCCTTGGCCCATATCAGTTCCCTCTTTGAAAGCTCAACTTCTCTGTGGGTGTGCCAGCAAATTTTGTCTGGTCACAGTACCTGCAGTCCAGTCTGCCTGGTGCTGGATGAAAGCAAAAGTGAAAAGGAGTTCTCCAAGTGGGGATTGAAGTCACCCTGTGTAAGCTGGACCTAAATGCATTGCTGTGGCCCCTGCAAAGTGTGGCAGGGTGAGCACAAAGCTGTGCTCTAAAATAAGGGAATAAAACTCAGGGAGCTAGAAACCTCTCTTCCCACCTCCAAAGGCATTTCCCATGCTCTATCCCTGCTTGCAGCACGTTATAACTTAGAACTCCTTGTCTGGCAAGAGTTCTGGTGACTCCAAACCAGCCTGTAGCACTATGTCATCATAACCTTGAAACAGGACCCAAATGGCAAAACCTGCCTGAAACCAGTTGTGATTACTCATGCTTGGTGCTCTCCCTCTCCCCTGCTGCAGTTTCTGCTATGGTAATTCCACTTATTAAGCAAGGAGACAAAACACCTTTATTAAACTTGGAAGCGAGCTCAGGAGTAATGAGAGAAGCAGGACTTGCTAGCCTCAGACTGTCAGAAGGTTTTCTGCTCTTCAAGTCCCTGCTCCCTTCCTTGGTACAGCCTTTAAAGTGAATGAGAGAGGAGGAAAGATACTTTGCTGTTTGTGAGGAATAAAAGCCTGCATTTAAATGTGTTTATTTAGAGGAGGGAGGAAAAAAAACTGTGGGGAAGTGTATTGGGAATGAGTCCTGTGATGTTGGGGTTTCACTTGATCTCCAAGCTTGCAAATGCAATGAGCCAAGATAGACGGGGGTCTCAGCTCAGGTTCTTTAAAGCTTCTTTTTATTAACACTTTCAATGAGTGTTTATTAACAGTGTGGATAAAGGAAACCTTTGTTAGCAGGTCTGTCCCTGTGCTCCTCCAGTGGAGGAGCTGAATCTTAAAAGGAACTGTCCTGGGCACCTGCTGGAGTTACTCATGAAAGTTTCCATTTCACATTTTCTCTCCAGGCTTAAAGATGAAATAGCCTCAAACCCTCTAAAGCAAGTCTGCCTTCTCTTCCTCAAAATAGAGGCAAAAAAAAAACATTGTAAAAATGCCTCTTGCTGCCTATGTGCAGAGCTGTGCCCCTGCTCTGGTGGTGCCTGCCCTGTGTCTGTGGAGAGCACCCAGATGTGCACCAGCCCCTTCAGCAATTTGGGCTGGGCTGCTCCTATGCTTATTGGCTTTTGTTCATCTTAACTGCCATGGGAGGGAGGTCTGCTCTGGAGGAGCTGGGTGGAGAGGGGCTGTTGTGGTCCATATGGAGGTGCCCATGCAGCTGGGGGATTGTCAGGTCTAGTTGGTTCTGTGGTCTGTGGGAGATTTGTCTGGTGATGTAAGGACAGGACAGGTCTAGTTGGTTCTGTGTGCATGGGGTGGGTTGGCAGATCAGGTCCTGTCCTGAAGTGGGGCTCAGAGTCTGATCTTGCTTCTTGTCTTGCAACAATGTGATCACCCTGGGTCTATCTTCCACTTCTTGTAGATGTCCAAAGGCTCCCTTCTAATGCATCTCTCATCTTGGGGAGTTATTAAATTGGTTTAAAAAGCTCTCCTGCTCGCTGGGTGTGCTGCTTGTGCTGCCCCTAAAGATGAGGACCTGCTCCAGAGGTCATGCATGCCCCAAAGCTGGCCTTGGCAGCCATCTGAGGGAGCATCTGCTGCTTTTAGGAGATGCAGAGCACTCCTCTGCCTCTCACCAGCCTCTCACTGAGAGAGGATGTGGTTCCCAGCATTTTCCTGTTGAATTATGGATTGATTGTTTGCCTGTGCTGCTGCTACCAGCATCTCCTTGCTTTTGTTCTGTCTTGCCTCCCAGTGTAAGAGCTTTAAATGAGAGCCAGAGAAAGGATAACTTCTCACTACATCCATCCTGTGTCATACTGAACTTTGCTAACTCTGCCTGGTGTAGGTGACAAGGGTAAGGTGTAGGTGGCAAAAGCTGCAGCTCCTTCTGCATTTTGACAGAGCACTGGGTTATACCACAGCTACATCTTGGGTAAACAAATTGGGTTAAGTCTTTACACCCCCAAAAAGATGCATTCTGCTGTGAGAGCAGCCATGTATGTATGCCACCTGGCTGGGAAACGTCCCCAGAGGTCCAAGCTCCCCAGGTTGCAATGTGATGTACCTACGATGGAGGCTGTTGTAGTCCCCAGCAGCTGATAGTGTTGAAGCTGGTGTCTTATCACATACTCTGATATGTGATATTTGCCTTCCTCTGCTAAGCAAAACCTGGCTTACAGCAGTCTGAGCCTGGCTGCTCCCTTCTCAAAGGCTGTGTGAGCACACCCATGGACCTGGGGCAGCAATGGCCTGGGGTGGCAAACCCACTCACCTGCACCCATGTAGCTCTTGGGGTGGGTAGTTCAGTGAATGCTCTGCACTGAGCTGGGACCATGGTGGCCTGGAAGGAGGAGGCGGAAGGTTGCATCTCTTCCTGCTGCAGCTGAATTTGACACTGTGAGCAGCACCAGGAGTTAACTGAGGTGGCTGAGATGAAGAGGAGCTGCTGCATCTGCAGGCACTGTCAGCCCATAAGGTCCAGAGGGGAAAGGGCTCTGGAAGCTGCACGCCTTGCAGCAGTGTATTTTGGTTTGAAGTAACTTGATTGTCAGACAAATGTGCAGGCAGGAGGCAGCTCCTGTAGCTGGGCAGATTAGTTCTTTGCAAGCTGGACAAGGTGTCTGCATTGCAGCCTGTGCAGCTTCCCTGAGAGGGGAGCCTGCATGCAGCCTGAGGTGGGATGAACAAGCAACAACTACTGCATTGGTGCAAAAAAAAAGCTCTTGGATGGAGAGGGAGAGGCCAAGCCCTCTGTGGCTTTGCTATTGCAGCAGTTCTCTGCAGCCTCCACCTGAGGTTTTGGGGTTGAAGATTTGCCCTTCCTGACTTGCAGTTTGTAAATGTCTTAGTAATAGGTGGGGAGAGTGAAGGGGTTTGGTGATCCCTTCCTCAGTTGCTATATATCTAAGGTTTCTAGTGCCTGTCATTTGCATCTTATTGAAATTCCTTGCAAGGAAGTTTTTACTTGTTAATTCAAGCAAGGAGAAGTTATTGATATTCTTTAACTTGCCAGCACACAGCTCCTCTGCTGGTGGCCTGCTGCCTTAATGCATCTTGATGTTCACCAGGTGATGGTCAGGGCTGGTAACATAGGGACAGAAGGAGGTCAAGTCAGACCAGGAGTTGTGTGCTGGCCTCTAAGGAGTGGGGAGCTCGTGATGGCACAATGAGTGTGTAAGGAAAGGCAGAAGTGGGAATGCTGGTGGGCAAGGTCACCAAGAGCCAGCAAAGTTCCCTTGTGGCCAAGAGGGCCAATAGTATCCTGGGGTGCATGAAGAAGAGTGTGGCCAGCAGGTTTGAGAGAGGTTCTGCTTACCCTCTTCCCTGGTGAAGCTGCACCTGGAGCTTTGTGTCCAGTTTGGGGCTCCACAGTTCAAGAGTGACAGGAACTACTGGGGAGAGCCCAGTGAATGTCTGTCAAGATGATGAGGGGGCTGGAGCATCTCATGTGATGAGAGACCTGGGGCTCTTCATCCTGGAGAAGAGTAGCCTGAGAAGGGGACCTTACAAATGGATGTAAATTTCTAAAGGATGAGGTCATGAGAATGGGGCTGAGCTCTTTTCAGTGGTGAGTGGTGATGGGGCTGGGAGCAGTGGGTGCAAACTGGAACACAGGAGATTTCATATGAACTTAAAGAGAAGCTTTTTTACTTTGAGAGTAATGGAGCCTTGGCGCAGGCTGCCCAGAGAGGCTATAAAGTGTCCTTCTCTGGAGAGATTCCAAACCTGCCTGGATGTGTTCCTCTGCAACCTGATCTAGGTGAACCTGCTTTGAAGTGGGGGTTGGGCTAGATGGTCTCCAGAAATCCCTTCCAACCCCCACCACGCTGGTGCTCTATGATTCTGGAGGAAGAGGTGGGTGGCTGTGCAGGCAGGGCTGTCCTGCTGGAGCATCTGCTCTCAGCCAGGCAGCTGTGGAGGAAGATCTGCAGTGTTTTGACAGGCGATGCCTCTGACCACAGCTGGGCGAGTAGCTGCTGCTGTCAAGTGCATCAGGAGCAGAAAGTGTTGCTGATTTCCACTGCAACAAGTCTGAGCAGCAAACCCGACTGTTACTTAAACAAAAAGCTTTACTGTGCCCTCCCTGAGATGTCACCCAGAGGAGTCTGCAGCTTGGTGCTCAGCGAGGAGGATTGGTTGTTGCCTAACTTGTGGTGACGCAGCATTTCCCCAGGGATGTCATTTCACATCAGCACATCTTGGGGCTCTACTAAGGCAGCTCTTAAAAGGTTTGGACACTCCCTGCAGAGAAGCATCTAAAAATGTCTGGCTTTTGAAAACTGAGAAAGGAGTCAGGTACATCCCTGGGACCAGGATGAACCTCCTGCGTGGATCTGAGCCTGGGCTGCTGTCACCTGCCTGTTTTATCTCAGCATGAGCGCACCCAGGGACTTCAACCAATGTATACCAGTCTTGAGACCCAGAATTCTTTTAACGTGGAAAATTACAGGCTTAGAAGGTCCCTATTAACCTTCTGTTTGAAGATCTAATGTCACAGTAGTGTCTTGCCTTGTGCATTGCTGCTCTGCTTGAAATGCAGATGTACCTCAGCCTTTCCCACTTCTTTTGCTCTGACATCTAGGCCAAAAACTAAGGAGCAAGGGATATGTGGGCAGGGTGCAAAGCAAGGGTCAGTAACCATGAGGGCCTTGATCTCCCATTTTTCTTGGCTGTAGAAGTGGGAAATGAGTGATGGTCATTGCTGTCATCTCCAGATGGGTGGGTCTGGTGGCTTGGGAGATGCTCACCTGGATGCAGACCCATGGCTTCCCAGTCCATTGACTAGGAAAGGAAGAGCTTCCCCACTGTATCCTGGTAATGCACACAAGTCCAAGGGTCCAGCCTGGGGGATGTTGCAGTTGGGTTTATGAAATAGGAAGGCAGCAGCAGAAACCCAAGCGACTTGGATTTTTCATGTGCATGAGCCTAGAGCCAGCCTGAGCTAAATCCTGACCCCTTCCCTCACCCAGGCAGGTGCCAGCCCTGGCTGCATGCTGGGAGCCTGGCTGGGAAGGATGGGGAAGAGCTAAATGAAGGGCTCAGTCGAGCTCATCCTCCAGCACATCTCCTAAGGCCTATTTTCTTGCTGGCCACTGATGCAGCACAACTTCACAGCCCAACTAGACATGCTTGGGAGGAGAATTCTCGCTCAGGGTTTCTCCTGGCGGCGCCTTTAAAGCTCCTGTAGAACTGAATCTGTTCCTTCATTAGCTACAATTCCCCAAAGCGCCCAGCAAAGTTTGTGCTTTTAATTACTTTTTTTGCAGGGAGCTGAGCACATGCAGGCTTCAACAGATGATTAGAGTTCTTATTATTCATGCAGCTGTTTTTTAATCCCTTCCTCTGCCAGGACATGGTCGATAGATATTAAAATTGAAGGCTGCTGACAGATTCCCAGCCTGGTCCCGCGTGGGGCATCCTGCTCTTCCAGCAAAAGCATCTTGCTGACAAAACAATTAAATTTCCGGAGAGGTGCCACAAAAAAAAAAAAAAAAGGTACATCTGCGAGGAGGGTTTGAGCTGCAGGGCTTTGCTCTGTGCTGTGCTGGGAGGCATTTGGCCAGAGTTCCATTTCACCCTGTTTATCTCAGAGCCCCGAGCTGGGCTGGCTGTGTCACACACTCTTGGGTGGTAAAAAACAGGGTGATTTTCAAACAGAAACAAGGGATATTTATGTGCTTGGAGAGACCTTTGTGCAAATGTTAGCGGGGAAAATCTTAACCAACTAAAGTAAAATGCCAACAAAGCTATTTCCAAATTAATTAAAAGGCTCAGATTTATTTATTTATTTTTTTTCAGCTGTAGAGATTTTAATCCTCCAGCATTTATTTGGTCTGTTTGAAGTTATCCGAGCTTCCTGTATTGTAAACATTTTAGGGCCACGTTCTTCTCTGTGCACAGTCTGCTTAGGAAGAGACCCAGAGGGTTTGGCTGAGTAGGGAAATTTATTGTTCTATAGGAATAATTCTGCAGCTGCAGCTGGGTAATCTCCTCCCACCACCCCCAGCACAGCCTTCTGTGTTGTAACCTGGCTCTTAATAACTCCTGGACTGCTCCTGCTTCTCCTGCCATCATCTCATCAATGGGAGCAACTTGAGTATTCCACTCTGCTGTCAGCCCTGGCGGTGCCAGCTGGGGATCTCCCTGTGCAGCTGGAATATGAGGTTAACGAGAATTCATATTTTACCTTTTTTTGGGGGGGTTTGTTTTCACTAACGTTTACAAGGTTTGATCCTTTAGTCTCCGAAGACAGCTTTACACCTCCGAGTCTGCCTTCTTTGATGTACGTTTACTGGGGAATGAGCCTTTCAAAGCTGCTGCTCGGTCTCTAACTTGTTCAGCATCAAAAAGGAAGGGAAAGCAACAAAATTGTTCGGTGCTTGCATTGCACAGAGCAGCTCTCAGAAACTCCTCAGAATTCGATTGCAGGTGCAGGGAAGGCATAAAAATAACTAATCCCAGGAGTAAGCAGCCGATGTATTTGTTTCAGGCTGCGAGTCCTGGCTGTGGTTAGCTGAAGGAGAGGAGCAGTGTGTTTGCTGAGGGCTGTGATCTAACCCGGGCAGTGATGCTGCATCCCTTTGAAAACGTGGAGAAAAAGCAGAAGGGTGCCATGGTGTGGGCTGAGCCAGAGTCTGGTTGAAACCCCAAGTCTGCCTGCTTCATGCCAATGAGAAGTGCTTGTGTGGCTGCTGGAAACCCTGCGAGTTGGGACTTTGGCTTTGTACTTCTTTCCAAGTGATAAGAGAGATTTAATCTAATTTTCCTTAACAAATATGTTTAATCTTTTAACGATATTACAAGTGATGGATAAGCGTTGAGAAATCCTTGTCTTCCTCCCCCCCTCCCTGTGCTGACCCATACAATCCTTTTATGGAACAAGACAAGTGACTAGTGTAAAGCTCTTAACAGCATTAATGGGAAGGATCCTCTCTTCACTCTGCTGCACCCTGAGCTTGGTGAAGACTCTTAAGTGCCCTGAATCTGATGCAGTCAGTAGTAAAATGGATGCAAAGTTACGGAGCACGCTTCTATATGTATGTAATTTTTTCCTTTGGTAGGCAGAGATCTTCTTTCTACTGCTCTGGCTTTGCATTGTAACCTCAAATGGAAGTAAATTACAGGTGTGGGAGCTTTAATGCACCTTTGTAATGTAAGAGTTGACTACTAGTTTGTGCTGAGTATGGTCTGGATGTGAGTAAATCCTAGGAGTTGGCAGCACACCTCCCCTTAGAAGTCACAGTGCATCAGCTCATCCCTGATGCTGTTCATGCAGGAGCTCTCAGCTCGTGGCAGATGTTCCTCAGCTCCCTGCAGGAGAGCTCAGGCAGCCTGTGCCCTTTCAGATCAGCTGTAAGCCTTAGGGAGAAGGCTCAGTGCCTACAAATGGTTGGAGGCAAAAACTGTCCTTGCACTTGGGGTAGCAGCTACTGCATTCACAACATCAGCTCGGTTGCACGCAGCCACCCAAGTGAGGAGTGATGGAGTCGAATGCAAAAGCCAGTCCAGAGCCAGAATTGACCATGTTGAGATGGTGGCATCAGAAATGTGGAGAGAATGGGCTGAAGCTCAGTGAGTAGTTCTACAAGGGGTGGGCGAAACAGGACCTTGTCTTTTAACAGATGGCAGCTGGTGGTGATGCTCACAGATGCTCTTGTTATCCTGTATCCTGTGCTGGGACAGCACTGCCCTGTTGCTAGGGGAGGTTTGGCACACTGGTGGATTGTTCCATGGGGATGAAATATCTTCTCAGGGTTCAGAAAAAGAGCTTGTAGAGAGGTGAGGGGAAAGCAGCATTGCAGCACAGCTGCGCCTTGGGCTGCAGTAAGAAAAGAGTCCCTCTGGAAATAGCTGTGTCTAACTCTTTAAGGGTGATTTGTGTGTTTGGGGGGGAGGATGGAGCTGCAACTATTCCTGAGCAGTGGAAATAAGGAGAAAATCAAAACGGCCAGTCTGGGTCAGAGCAAAGCTTCACCCATCCAAGGCCCATAGGAGGATGCCAAGAGTATGGTATAATCCCAACCATTTGCTGCAGGTGTTCCAGGGGCTTTGCCATCAGGATGCTTCCTCCAGATCCTTGTGTTTAACAGCTACCAGCAGGCCTGTCCTCCATGAGCTTCTCCAGTCCTCCTTTGAAGCCATAGGTATTTCTGGCTCCCAGAACATCCCTTGACAATGAGTTCCACAATTCAATTACAAGGGAAAGGAAATGGCCTTGGATTTTTTTTTTTTTAAACTTGCTCCCTGATCCCTTTATTCCTGTGTTGTCAGGAATGGTTCCTGGAGAGGGATTGAGAAGGGGAAATTAAGGAGAAAGGACAGAAAGCAGGGCTTAAATTTGGGAATGAAGTATGGGGAGAGAGTGGGAGAAACTGCAATGCTAATACCAAACCCCACCTTTTCCAGGGATGGGATGGAGTGAAATGGGCTGGGATGCTGTTGTGTGCAATGGGTACATCAGCTTCATCCACTTTGCAAGTGAATGGGAGATTGAGTTGGTGTTGGTTTGGTATCTGGGAGGTAAGGTTGGTGTGAAGTGAGGTTACATTGGTATAAATCCAGTGTAACTGCAAGCATTTGGCAATCAAGAAGTGAGTGCCTCCAGGCTCAGACTGGGCTCCTGGGCCACTCACCTGAAGCTACCTGCACAGGGGGAGGAATTAGGGAGCAGATGGAGGGAGGAGGTGAGGATGTCTGGCTTTGCCTCCACCTACAAATGGCAGGAGATGCCCCAAGCCTGGCATTGTCATGGCTGTTTTAAATCCAGCAGGATGCCAGATGGGATATTTGGGAGGTGAGGATCTTGCTGAGCGTGGCTCACCTGAGGCTGTTGGCTTCAGCCCTGCAGCACTGCGGTGCAGAAACTGTACTCTGGGACTGCACCACTGGCTGCTGGTGCTGCTGGGACAGTGCTAGCACTCAAAAGCCTACCAGTACCTCCAAGCTAAATATATATTTTATTTTCCTTCACCTAGTCCAGAGGACAGAAAATGGCTATCTCCCTGGGGGTGTTTTTGAGGCAGGACAACAAATAGCATCCCTAGGATTTCAGATCTTGCTCGTCCAGCTCTATGTTCGACAAAAATTGCACCCCTTGGATTTTCCACACTGGCTCCCTGTGAGCAGGTGACTTGGTTCAGGATTTGCAGCATTTCAGGATGTCCCCAGCAAATGCAGTTTCATACAGACATCTTTGTGCGTTTCACAGTGGTTTTCCTTTATGGTTTGTAAATATTTCACCCTTGTTTAAATTATTCATTCATTAAGTGGCTGGGATGGGAGAAGGAGTCATGCTTAAAATACATGCAAAGGCTTAGAATGCTGCAGGTCTGAGAGGATGTGGAAATATAATTTGAGAAATTGCTTTTTACACCAGAATGAGCCCAACCTAAGTGCTAGGAGGGAGGGGTTTGGGAGATTTGGTGTCACGCTAGCCAGCATGGCACAGCCTGGGGGTTTTACTGGGGGGTCCACAAGGTGGGGGCTTTGCACTGGGGTGAGATTTGGAGAATGAGATCCATGCTGGGCTGGAGGGGCTGTTCCTGAGCTTGGAGTCAGGCTGAGAGGTCTCAGAGTACTGCTTCCCCTGTGAGGGATCCAGAGCACAGCCCTGCTATGGGCAGCTAAGAGAGCTGGGGTTGTTCAGCCTGGAGAGGAGGAGGCTCAGGGGAGACCTTATTGCTCTCTACAGCTACCTGGAAGGAGGTTGTGGCCAGGTGGGGATTGGTCTTTTCTCCCAGGCAACCAGTGACAGAATAACAGGAGACAGTCTCAAGCTGCACCAGGGCAGGTTTAGGCTGGATGTTAGGAAGAAGTTCTTCTCAGAGAGAGAGATTGGCATTGGAATGGGCTGCCTGAGCAGGTGGTGGAGTCATTGTCTCTAGAGGTGTTTAAAAAAAGACTGGATGAGGCACTTGGTGCCATGGTTTAATTGATTAGATGGTGTTGGGTAATAGGTTGGACTTGATGATCTCAAAGGTTTTTCCAACCTGGCTAATTCTGTGATTCTGGGTGTCCTGCAAATCTGGCACGTTCTCGGTTGTGCTGGTGCTGCTTACAGCCATGGCCTGTGTCCAGTACAATGAAACAATCAAAACAACTCTTCTCCAGTTTATTGGTGATCTACAACTTCTGCACAATTATGAGCCAGGGTTGCAGCTTGCTGAAGCTGGATATTCCATCTGTGGCCCCTACAGCAATGTGTCCCTTGCTGAAGCAAGCTGGAAACCTTTTCTTTCATCCACCTGCCTCTAAGCAATAAAAAGTAAAGGTTAAAATGCTGCTGAGGAGGGGAGTGGTGTTTGTTGGGTTGTTTGTTGCTTTGCTTAAAGAGCAGCACGTGGCAGTGATCTGCACTTTTACAGTGTCTCTGTTCTGGGATCTCAGAACATTATTGGGCTGTTTATTAATTAAAGCCTCTGTGGGCAAAGGTGGTGGTGGTTGTATCACTGAGAGCCCTGCTCTTTGAGCTGCTGCATGGTGCCTCGCAGAGAAGGAAAGGAGACCTCAGTGTTTCAGGAAGGGAGCTTTGTGCAACCTGGTCTAGTGGAAGGTGTCCCTGCCTGTGGTAGAGGGGTTAGAACTATATGATCTTCAAGGTCCCTTCTAACCTTTCTATGATTCTATGAAGCAGAGGCTGGGAGGTGCTGGTGGGTGAACTTCCCGTGGATGGGAAGCTCAATCTTTCCTCTTGAGGGAGAGAAAGACTGGAGGCAGCTCATCCTCAGCAGCCAAACTCAACAGCGACAGAAATGCCACCAGGTCTGCATAGGCTGGGTCCCAGGGGAGGAAGAAATGCTGCAATAATCCAAAATGTGAGTGATTGTAGTAAGAGGAGGAGAGCTGGGAGTTGGAGCCTGGGCCACTGCCCCATCCCAGAGAGGCCTTTGCCCTTGGCTCCTGTTGCTGCTGGTGTTGTCCAAGCTCAGCACAATACCTCCTGAGCAGCTCTGGAGTTCTTCCACCCCCGTTCATTCCTTTATGTTTTCATAAGCTCTCTGTAAGGTGTTTCTGAAGGTTACCTTCAAAAGCAAAATATTTGCTTGAGAAAACTGAATAAAGGCTCCAAAAACCCAGGCTCTGGCCAGGAGCCAGGATAAATTTCCTGATCTCTTTCTGTGGTGCTCATCATCTTTGCTGTGCTTGCAGAGCCTAAGGTGGATGTTGGTTATCGCTTTGCCTTTCTGGCTGGGGACTGTTCTCGCCGCCTTGAACCCAGCTGCCGTCGGGACAACAAAGTGTCTTTGAAATTAGGCCTGGGGTTTTCATAGTCTGGTACATCATCATGTCAAACCTCGATGCTGTGCTAGGCAATGGATTTTAATGCTGCTGTCTGGTTCTCCTCGGCTGCCCAACCAAAGGGGCTTTAGGGCATTTTTGGGTTGCATCAGCCAGGCGGAAGCAGCAACCATGCTGGATGTAGTAAGGGTGGGGAGGGGGGACCCTGTCTGATGCTGCTCCTCTGAAGTGAAACACTCTCCCTCCCTAAAAATTTCTGGGGTGGTCTGAGGGGAGGCAGAGGCCCTGCAAGATAATGAATATTTTGGGAGATGCTCTTTGTGTCTGCCCTTTTGTGCCTGATCCCATGCTTGGGGGTGATTTTGCAACTCCAGCAGTAGAGGGGCTCTGCTCTGCACACCCCAGCAGCAGAACCAGCCTCTCCAGCCCCTGCTGAGGGACTCAGCTCTGCACACCCCAGCAGCAGAGCTAGCCTCTCCAGCCCCTGCTGAGAGACTCAGCTCTACACCCCACCAGCCTCCCCCCATCCTTCCCAAGGCAGCTGAAGCTGGTGCTCCACCAGCCTGTGAACAAAAAGCTGCATTTTGGATTATTGCAGCATTTCTCGCTCCCCTGGGACCCAGCCTGTGCGGAGCTCCTGGTGCCTGTGTTGCTGTTGAGTTTGGCTGCTGAGGATGAGCTGCCTCCAGGTTGTGACCTGACCTGGTGCAAGTTTCATGGGCGAAGACCTGCAGGAAAAAATAAAAAGGCAGTGGGAAGTTGCTGCGTGTGTGGTTTTGGAAAGCATAAGGCGTTCCAGAAGTATCTCAGTGCACAAACAGCCCTGCTGTTGGAAGGAAAGCCCAGTTTGGTAGCTGGTGCCATTGCCAAGATCAACCTAAAGTCAGCTGTTTTTTTCCAGCAAGGCTGTTTGAGTTTGCATCCCTCAGATAAGTCAGCAGGGCCTGGCCAGACCCTGCCTTGGCCTCCCACTGCTGCCCAGCACGTGTTGGGCTCCTGTAAGTAGCAATGACGTTCCCAGTCAGTTGCAGCATGGTTTGGCAATGGCTGGGCTCTGCTGATGGATGGTTGAGGTCTTTTGATACAGGGCAAAAGAAACACGAGGCTCTTGCCAATGTGTGCAGCTTCTCTTGTCTGGCTTCTGTTTGTTTCCTTTTTCTGCCATGGTTGATTTTTTTGGGGGGCAGGTAATGAGCGGTCAGTGCCATTTCTTCCTGCTCCCATCAGTGCAGTGTAGCTGGGGACAGCTCTCTTTTCTCTCCTGGAGCAAGCATGGCCACTAAACCAAGTTGATAAAACTGCTACAGCACAGCCCTGCTTCACTTTTAAGGGCCTTTCAGGCTCTAGTGATGGATGAGGCCACCAGATTTGAGCATCCTGGTCTAGTGGAAGGTGTTCCTGCCTGACGCAGGGGGATTGGAAGTAGATAATCTTCAAACCATCGTCCGAGGCTGTTAGTTTTTATGGCAACATGCTCAGATAGCAGCTGTGCCCCTTTTGGGCTCTGCTGACTTCTGGTTGGGTTCATCTGTGGCAGTTTGGTGGATGGAGAGGGCAGGAGCAGGATAGTGCTTATGGATGGGATGGTCCTCAGTGGCATGGAGGAACTCTCCCATCACATACACACCAGCAGAATGGCAGCATACTGAATGATTTGTGGCACCCATCAATTTCCAGTTGGTGCTGCTGGAGCACTGGGATGGACTTGGCATGCAGCTGATGGTAGCTCTGGCTGTGATTCTCCTGCAACACCAAGGTGGTCTCTGCATAGAGCAGCTCACGGTCACCATGCTGGACCTGCCCTCTCAGCCCCTCACATCAGCATTAGAACTTACAATGCCTGTTTGCATAATCAAGTCTGGCAGGTCTAATTACACTGCATGTAATGATCTTTGAAAGGTAAATTGGTTTTGATGCATGTTTGACAAACTCCAAAGTGCTTTTTGCTCAACAAGTTCTTGCAGCTCCTGTTGGCTGGGAGAAGCCCAAGTGCCCAAATCAGTAAGATTCTGCTGGATAATTGAGATGGGAATTTGGTTCATTACATGAAGTGGCTGCTGGAGTGGATAATTGCAGATCTTGAGGTGTTTGTCCTCTTTGCTAGTTTAGACTGAAAAAAATTTAGATGCAATTTCATAGGTGTGTTGGTACAAAATTACTTCTGTGAGGACACTGTGCATGCATTGATAAAGTAACAGAACTAAATGGCTCATATTTCTGTGTATTGGGAGGGAACAGGTGAGAAGTACAAGCACTGCAGGCTATTGAGCAGCTCAGTGCTGCTGGCTGTGGATTAGAGAAGTCCTGCAGCTTCTGTGTGGTCATTTTTTGGGGAGAGGGCATCCTTCCTCTCACTTGGCTTGTAGCTTTCTTTGGCAAGTCAACCCTATAATCATCATGTTTTTATGTTCATTTAACATGTTTGACAAGCTGCTTCTTAATCTGTAGTCCACCAGCAAATGTATCCAGAGTGAGGGCTGAAGGATGGACATTGGGCAGCTGCTGTGATAAGGGAGACCTTATGGCTTGTGTTGTCTTCAGTATGGTTGAAGTGTGGCTTGAGCCAGGCACCTGCTGGAGCCCTTTCCATTGGTGTGCAGTGTAGATGTTCAGGGATCTGAAATACTCATGGTGACATTCATCACAAAATCATAGAATTTAACCAGGTTGGAAAAGACCTCTAAGATCATCGAGTCTAACCTATCACCCTTCTAATTAACTAAACCATGGCACTAAGTGCCTCATCCAGCCTCCAATTCATGCTGCCTCTTCCTGACATGATTTGAACTTTCAGTCAAGTCTCCTTGGGATGGGGACCTGGCTTCTCCCCTCTCCACGAGGTTCCTTGAGCACTGCCTTCACCCAGAGAATAACAAATCCTGGCAGTTGCGTAAAGCCCCTGATGCTTTCTGCACTATTTCTACAAATAATCCTTGTTTATAATTCACTCTTGGCAGACGAAGACCTTGAATTATTAAGACACTAAATATTTTGCAATGAAGGAGCGGAGATAAAGCTCTTGGCAGGAATAAATTGCTGGGGAGAGGTTGTGTGTTTGGTGCTTACGAGAAATAGGCTGCAAAGTCACTGGAGAGATGGGATTGCGAGGAAGAATGAGGGGAGGGAACTGGGAATTCATCACTTGATCAGAAGATTTGCTTCTCTCATTAAAAAGTGGCTGCTCTGCATGTTTTCCATAATGCCTGTAAATATGATCAGAGGGCTGGAGCACCTGTGCTATGAAGACAGGCTGAGAGTTGGGGCTTTTCAGCCTGGAGAAGAGAAGGCTTCAAGGAGACCTTATAGCAGCCTACCAGTATCTGAGGGGGACCTACAGGAGGGCTGGGAAGAGACTGTTCACAAAGTCTTGTAATGACAGGACAAGGGGGAATGTGTTCAAACTGGCAGAGGGGAGATTTGAACAGGATGTTAGGAAGAAATTCTTCACAGTGAGGGTGGCGAGGCACTGGAACAGGTTGCCCAGGGGGGTTGTGGCTGCTCCCTCCCTGGAGGTGTTCAAGGTCAGGCTGGATGAGGTCTTGAGCGTCCTGATCTAGTGGGAGGTGTCCCTGCCTATGGTGAGGGGTTGGAACTGGATGATCTTTAAGGTCTCTTCCAACCTAAACCATTCTATGGAGCGTCCCCTAAACTCATGTGAAGGTCCTCAGAGTGGTCTTCTCTCACCACAGTACAGAAGGTGGTGGCCTGCCGTGGTTTAGGTGGTGAAGGTCAGCAGCCAGGCGGTCTTTGTCTTGTCTTCAGCTTCATCATCCTGTTTCTTTAAAGCTGTTTTCATGTCTTCAGTACTCCAAGCTAACAGGTCAGAGTTTTGCTCGGTGCTGTACCCCAGAGCACAACAGTTTCAGCTTCTCTTCCCCTTTACAGGAGACCTGTGCAACTGCAGCGCTGTGGGGAGCATCAGCACCACGGAATGCAACAGCACGACAGGGCAGTGCCCCTGCCTCGAAGGCTACAGTGGGCTGCAGTGCCAGAGCTGTGCCCAGGACTTCTACCTGGAGCTGCAGAGCCAACGGTGCCATCCCTGTGGCTGCAGCCCTGCCGGCTCCACCACCGCCCAGTGTGATGAGTAAGTAAACTGCTGTTTCACTGAGCCTTTCCTGGGGACTGTGTGGGATTTGGGAGTGCTGATGAGGCAAGAAGGGATCTTGTCAGCTGGTGCTAGTATTGAAAAGAAATGGAAGGAAAAAATCCAAAAGGAAAGCAGCAGCAGGAAGGAAGTTGCCCCTATACAAATTCATGAATTGTGGTTTTCCTCTCTTTTTTGGATTATACAAACATCCATAGCTGTGGCAAAAGCTCCAGCAGCCCACTAGGGACTGAACTTGCATTTCTGAGTTGTGTGGAAGCAGAACCACTCCTCTGATGCCTTCTGTGCCCATCAGTCCCTATCGCTGGGGCTGCCTTCACATGTCAGCTCAGGAGGGGAGCGGAGGAGCCTTGGAGAAGTTTGTTTTCCAAAGGGATATTTGTTACGCCAGAGGCAAGTGGAGCTTTGTGCTCTGCCCTTGCCTTGTCTGCTGTTTAACCTTGCTACCTCCTCTCCTCTGCTGTGTTAAGCAAGTCCACCCTAGCTGGGCCTTTCAGCTCTTGGATAATGAATGTGTTCCTCTTCAGTTCACCTTGCCCGCCCTCACATCTTGCCTTTGAAAAGCCTGCACGCAATTACTGTTTCTTCCAACCAGTGATCTGTCAGTCATTAGAGATTTGTTGCTGAGTTGAGGGTGGCTATGTGCTCCTGCAGAGTCCAAGCAGCAGCCTGACCCTTGGCTCAGGGCAGCACGTTGCAAGATCTCTTCTTGGAGGAGGACCCCCAGCAAACCACCTTGCAGTGGCTTCCAGCCTTCCTGGGCTCCCTTCTTGGACTGCCACCAGAAAGTCAACAGCAGAGGTGTTCCTAGAGCCCTATATCCTTCTTCAGGGCCTTGCATGGGATGCAATACCTATGTGTGGATGTGAAGGGCTTCTGCTTCATTGGTGGCCTTAAGCTGGCATCAGCTGTGTTGTCTTTTAGGGTTGGGTCCAGGCTCAGTGTGTGTTGAACACCTGCACTCCCCTGCCAGGGCTTGGGTTGAGTCAGAATTGAAATGTTCTGCAGGGAAGTGTTGTTTGTAACTGTTTAATACATTGATTCTTGTCTCCAAACACCCAGACCCTCCGTCCTTTTCATTTCACTGCTGCGTTTGTCTGCTTGCATAAGCCCTGCAAAATCAGGACTTAAAAGTAATGCTGCAGTTGGCTACAGTGCCCTTCTTACTAAAAAAGGTGATTCTTGGGGGTGGAGAGTGTGGAGTTTTTCACTTTTAGTGATTGTTCTTGGTATAGGAAGATGTGTCCTGAAGCATCAGAGTTTGCCACAGACTGGAAAGTCTGAAGTTGGTCAGGTCTACTGGAAAGGCAAATAGGGCAGAAAGGCAGATGGGGCAAATCTTATCTTTGAGGGCTGGGAGAGGAGGGAGGTGCCACTGGAGCGACTGGGTTGACTGGGAGGGAGTGTTCTCACCGTGACTCTGAGTCACTGGACAGCAGGCAAAGCACAGATGTGGGTGGCATCTCCCCATGTCTTGCTGTCTGGAGCAAGCCAAGAAACGCCCTTGAGTACTTCAGAGGAGATGCTGTGAGTTGTGATGGAGGATGAGGTGGAGTTCATGCAAGTAGTCCAACCCCAGTGTGCAAGAACCCAGAAATGGCAGAGGGCCTCTCTAGCTTCTTTTCAGTACCACTTTACAGCCTTAAGGGACATAGCTGCAGATCCTTGGGCATTTAGAAGAGACGACACAGGACAAAATCTGGAGGAAGACTTGGGGAGGAGGAGTGGTGTGAACAGAGATGTCTCTGTGTTTCTCTTCCCTGCTCAGAGGGGTTTGCTGCAGACAGAGATGACCTCTGGGTGTTAAAAAGAGGGAAATTAGGTCATCTGTCTGAGTTATAGGGCTGGGGGCAGCAGTATGGCTGTGAGGTGGGCAACATTCTGCATGGAGATGTATACAAGAAGGTGAGTTGGGATGCAAAATGTGGCAGGGCGGGAGCATGGGGTCTGGCCCTTTGTTGGGGTCTGGCCAACGGGTGGGACAGTCCCTTCTGCATAGCAATGAGATTTTTTGGCTCTGGTTCTGGAAGTGTTGGGTCTAGAGCTGTGGGTTTGATGCCTACCTGCTGCCGAGTGGCTGGGTGAGCTGTGCACGCCCCTGTGGGCAATCCCTGCTTGGGATGAGGCACGCAAGCCTTGCGTAACACCAGCAACCAGCTTCGGTTGTGTTGACGTTAGAAATACTGCCAGCTGGATTATTTAGTGCTGGGGTTTGTTGGGTTTTGTTTTGTTTTGTTTTTTTTTAAAGCACCAGCCCCACTCCAACTCGCAGACATGAATTCCTGCCTGCTGGCTGAAGAGAGAAGAAGCTTCTGATCGGCTCAGTCTCCTGGTAAAACAGCAGCAAAACTTTGGAGCCTGAGCCTTTTTGACAGTGGCTGATGTGAGAGGCAGACTGCCTGAAGGCTCAGCTCTTGGGAGCACATGAAACATGCCTGATAGCTTCCAGTCAGCTAGCCCAGGCTTTTGTAATGCAGCCTTTTAAAGCACCACCCTTACGATGATGATGATGAGTATTATTTCTAGCCATGCTCTCTGGCTGGCCAGATGGCACACCCAAGTGTGCTGTTTATTAAGTAGACCTCAAATGCAGACTATCAAGTAAAAACGAAAAAAAAACCAAAACAAAAAGCCCAAAACCAAATCAAATCACAAACCACCCTCCCTTTCCCTAGGCAGACAGTTGATTTTGGTAGTGAACATTGACCTGACACGCTGTTGCCGGGAATGGACTCCGTGGCCACTAATCAAAGGTCTCTTTTGGTGGTGCTTTAATTTTTATTATCTGGGGAGATCCGCACAGATCCCCCTCTGGGATGGCTGCAGATTTCCATGCTCGGTTTTGGTTGTTTTCTGTGAGATGAAAAGCTGTGTGTGGTTGGAGCTGGAGCTCTCTGTGGGGCTGGGAGCAGTCCTGGGCTGCATGGAGAGGGCTGACTCGTCTCAGAAGGGGAGTGTGGTGTCCCTGCCGTGGTAACGCCCAGAAACCTCAGATCAAACCACATTTCACTGCCTTGGATGCTGTGTAGATGCTTGCTAAAGATAGCTGTGGCCTGGAAGTGTTCATAGTCCATAGAGGAAGGGTGGAGAAAGAATCTAAAGTTTCAGGGACCGTGGTCAAGGTCACAGTAGTGGAGGATGACAGTGAGTCTCGTGGGTGCAGGGGCAGAGCCAGAAGGGCTGTGTTTGCTGCTGCTGCAGAGCCTCGGGGATGGTGCCTGTCAGGGTGTCTGGTGGTGACACCAGCCTGTGGTAACCTGGCCCCAGCCAGGAGCTGCCCCCCCCGCCCCTCCCCAGCTGTACCTCTCACCATCTTTTGGACACCTTGAGCTGAAAGCTGTGTTCAAACCAACACATCCCATCTGTCTATCCTCCCATGACAGAGCAGGAATGTCCCTCTCTGGTGGAAGAGGCAAAGGTAAAAGTGATGCTGCTGGAGAAGGTCATTATGCTCAGGCTGGCCAGCCCACATCTCCTAGGCTTACACCCCATGGCATTTATTTTCCTTTTTTCTTTACATAAGCAGAGGTCTGTGCCTGAACTCCCATTCCCTACAGCTGGGCAAGGAGCCAAGCTAGAGGCAGCAAAGATGGTCGGGGGTAGGGGGGCAGTGGTCTCCATTCCCACCAGCTGGAGCAGTGGTGGGAGCACTGGGGCTCCTTAAAGTTTCTGCAGCACCTGGCACACTCCTGTCCTCAGTGTCCTGTGGTGTGGCTTTGCCTAAAATGCCACTCGTCCTCAGCTAACTCACGGCAGTGGCACAGCAGCCCTTGTGGGCAAGCCCAGGACATGGCAGGATCTGCCTGAGAAGCCCAGAGTGAGAGGAAAGGGGTTTGGATTGAGGGAAACTTTCCTGCTGCAAAGCAGCAGTCCTGCAGCAACAGAGATGCAGGTGGAAATTATGTCCCTGTGCAGACCAGTCCTCTGGCTGGGTTATTTAACAGGGCAGGGCTGCGTGCAGGCAGAGCCCAGCCTGAAAGAGGCAGTGGGTGGTGCACGGCTGGTGAGCAGATTTCAAATGACTCTGCATTTCTTTTATTTATTTATTTCTACCTTGTTAGCAGCACTGGCCAGCCTCACACTGAGCTGCAAACATGAGTAAAATCTGGCTGGGGTAGTCCAGTGGGACCCAGAGGCATGATGCTCTGATGGGTTGTCTGCTGTGTACTTGTGTAAGGCTTTTCTGTGCCCCAAGGCAGAGAGGGAGAGGTGGTGTTACCCTTACTTACCTCTTGCCAGGGATTTATTCCAGGTGTTCCTAGCCCACCATGTAGGATATTGTGGCTTTTCTCTAAAGCATGGCCCTGCAGCTGCAGGGACAGCATGTTCAGAATCAAGCTGGTTTGGATTGGAAGCAACCTTAAAGATCGTCTAGTTCCAACCTCCCTGTCATGAGCAGAGACACTTTCTACTAGACCAGGCTGCTAAAAGCCACATCCAACCTGTCCTTGAACACCTAGCCCACAAGCAAAGCAACTTTTCCTTGTGTGGGTGCTCTTGGGATGTGAATGGAGGAGGAAGGCTGAGACAGAGGAGGTGCTATCAGACACTGTTACCTGGAAGAAGGGTTCAGTTCTCAATTCCATTTTCCCCTGGAAGATCTCCAGTTCTGGAGAGGACCAAGTGATGCACCCTTCCACTCCTGTTGCATCACTACCTGCACTGGTGAGCAGGAGGAGTGCTGTGGCTGCTGTTGGGTGCTAAAGGATCCCTGCCAAGTTTAGATAGGCCTGGGCCCATCTGGGTCAGGTTTTCCCAGGTCCCTTAAAAAGCTCTAAAGCCACAGAATATGCTGTCATTGTCCCTAACAAAATCAGGCATATGTTAAATTGGGCTCTGTGAATCAACTGATGTTGCTCCCTCTGCCCGTGCCTCACTTTCCCTATATGCAGGAGGAAGATGGGAAGCAGAAGCTTCAATATGCTACTTGGAGGTGATGTTAGCTTTGCTTCATACCTGATGCTGAAACCCACTGCCCAAGCATGCAGCACTCTGCTCTCTGTAGCCGAGCAGCCTGCCCTTAGTGCTGGCTGGGGACAGCTCTGCAGCGTGGGGTCCTGGTTCACGCAGGATTCGTGCCGCAGGCTTGCTGTAAGTCATGTTAGAGACAGCTCCTGTCACTCATTTTCACTTTAAAAGAAGGGAACAAACCAAGATAAAGCCTGCTCATAAATGCCTAAGTGTTAATTCTGAGACGATTTTCCCCCTCAAGGGGGTCTCATGCTTTGTGTTTGAATTAAGGCGGAGTGTCCCTGAGAGCATTTATGGATGTGGCTGTCCCCTGGAGCAGGGATGCTGGCAGGCTGAAAGGGGAGTGCTGTCAGCTGGGCAGTCACCATCCCTGTATGCATCCTTTGTAGGGCTTCTCTTTGGAAGGGCTGATCTTGTGACCCAAACTCATATGGATTTGCAAGAGCATTGCTGGTGAGAGTAAGGTCAGCAGCACTGGACAATGTTCTTTGTTAAGGTCCTTGAATAAGGGCTTGGGGTTTTAAGTGAGTCTGGGGAGCTGGGCAGAGAGAGCTGCAAACTGCGTTTGTAGAGGTGGTAGGATGTGGAAAGATACAAAAAGATCATGGAGTGGGGGAAGTGCTAAGGAACATTGGTCTTGATGGCCTTGGCAGCACCCAGATGGGCGTCACAGACTAGACACACTTTGAACATCTTGTGGTATGAAGCTACAGGGGACAGAATTTATTTTTTTTTCTTCCAACTCAGAAAGTACAAATCCATTGAAATTTGAGGGGTTTGTGAAGCTTTTAACAGCCTGTGCAGGAAAGGTGCTTGTGGCCATCGTTTGAGATGAGAGACCTCAACTTTCCAGGGCCCATCCCAACTATAGGAGTTTATCTAGGGGAAAGTGATGGAGTTCTCATGTTGCATAGAGAAAAGTCTTCATTTTCTGTCTGTAGAGTGTCACCACACTTCTGGAATGGCCCTTCCAGCTCCTGGCATTCTGTGATTCTTTGCCTGGCAGCTGTATTTCCATTCCACTGTATTTTAGCCATCTGATGTAAACCACATTGGGCACTGCTCCCTTTTGGAGGTAAGACCTTGAAAGTCCAACTCCTCAAGGATTAATTTTTTTTTTTTCCTTTTTTTTGAAAAAGCAAAATCCAAACATCCTCTCTCTTCCTTTTCCCCCCCAATTTAAAGACGACTGCTCTCCCTTTTCTGGATTGGCTGAGCACAGGCAGTGGCTCGTTATGTCCCAGCAATGCCTTGTCAGCATCACTGCAGAGAACAGATTTTTATTTTTGTAATGGAAATTGTTACATGTGGACATCATAAGAGCAGAAGAATACCCTGTTAGAGCTTATTTTCCTGTGTGCTTTGATTGCCTAAATCTCTCTCCTATTATGGACTCTTAGATGCTTCACATCCCATCTCTCTCCTCCTCTCTTCCCCCACAAGCAGGTAAATGTTGTACCTCTGCCCATTTATATTGGGTTGCAGACAGGGATGGGAGATAAGTGCCTGGGCACAGCGGCAGGAGAAGGTAGATTGTTATAATCTCCTCTCCAGTAATTGTGGCTTCTCAGAAATCCTGCTATTTCCTTGATTTTCTGCCAGGCTTTGCCCTTCCTATGCTGCCTGTTGCAGACTTACTGCTCTGCTAAACATCGACTGCCCTCAAAAAAAACCAACATAGGCCCAACTTTTTAAGGTCTTGTGGCTGAATTCTGGTTAGGGGGAGGTGGTGCCCAGCCTGGCTTCAGGCCCCATGCCTTTTTCTGCTGCCTGCAGGGAGGCATCGGTAGAGATGTGGGGATGGAAGGACCATCTTGGGCAAAACTGGTGCATCTAGGAGGGACCAGCCACATCTCTCTGCCTCGCCCACTGACGTGTCCTCCTCTGCATCGAGGTCCTCTGTCCCATCCCCGTCTTACTGTGATCTGCAGGGGGTCTGGCAAGTGGGATCCACTGCTTGGGCTTGAGATTTTGTGGCCGGACTTTTGCTGCCAAGCTACCCCATCCCACCTCGCTCTCCAAGGCCATCCCTTGGTCTCCCCATCCCTTCCTCCCTCCCCAGACACCAAGGTCCTGGTGGATGGTGCCAGGAGGGCAGGCAGAGGAGACAGCACAGCCCCGGGCTGGAGTTCCCCGACTCTCGCCCAAGGGCTCAGGGCATCCTCGGCGGGGGAGAAGGGTCCGCGGAGGCGGCGGCGGCCAGACAAGGTGGCCCTGTGACATGTACAGAGCCGCCTTTCAGAGCCGCGAGGTGTCCCCTCTCCGCCGAGGGATGCCACATAAACAGATGCCGTCCCCAGGCACAAAGCGAGGAATGCGGCGCACAATGGCCCAATGTTCCGAGCCATAAAGCTCTGCTTCTTCTGCCCTCCACAAAGGCTGCTGTGAGCGGGGCTGGGCGGCCGAGAGTGGGGCTGGGGGGCGGCCGTGAGCGG
>VWZI01023205.1:409238-520869 GCA_013396835.1 Psilopogon haemacephalus | reverse complement strand
GGCCGGGGCAGCGAGAAGGAGAAACACAACCACCTGCTACTGCGGGCGCTTCCCTGCTCTCTGCTCCCCTGCCTGCCCATCGGCAGACTCATTGGAACGAGCTGCTTCAGACGCTCCAGCGCAGAGCCACAATGATTAAGGAAGTTGAGCATCTTCCTTAGGAGGAGAGCCTGAGGCAGCTGAGGCTCCTTAGCTTGGAGAGGAGAGGACTAAGGGAGGAACTCATTCATGTTTATAAATGTGTAAGGAGTGAGTGCCAGGCCAGCCTCTTCTCGGTGATGCCCGGTGACAGGACAAGAGGGTAGAAGTTGAGGCAGAGCAGGTTCCGTGTGAACCTGAGGAGGAATTTTTTTCACTGTGAGGGTGAGAAAGCACTGGAACAGGCTGCCCAGGAAGGTTGTGGAGTTTTCCTATCTGGAGGTATTAAAGATACCTCTCTGCAGGTATTCAAGAACTGTCTGGATGCCTTCCAGGGTGATCTGCTGTAGGTGATCCTGCTCTGGCAGGGGGGCTGGACCAGATGATTTTTCGAGGTCCCTTCCAGCCCCTGACACTGTATGATCCTGTGACCTGCAGGAAAACCAGCACACGGCTTAGCAGGGTTCTCTGGTTTGCTCGGGGTGAGTGCTAACAGCTTTGGGTTTCCACCAAAGTGGTTTTTGGAGCCCTTTAGCTTTCAGATGTTAACTGTTCTACGTCGGGCAGAAATTGCAAGAGAGATTTATCCCCTGACTGCTGCCAGGCATCACAGAAGTCGGCAGGAAAGGAGCTAGGCTCGCTGGAGAATCGCACTGCTTTTAGCCACGGCTCTTCTGAATCCTCCTCGCCGTCTGCAGCATCCTTTTGTCTTATTCCATCAAAGTGTGACAGAGCCTTTTCATGAGGATTGTTTTACAGATGCTCCTGGCTCAGCAAGGCTTTCTCCCCGTTGATCCTGGGTGTTGCCGGTGCTGTTAATTGTGGATGTTGCAGGAGCACCTCCGGGCCCTGCTGGGATGAGTGATGTGCACGTCTGGAACCAGGGGATTACAGTGGCTGGGAGGGGCAGCAAAGCTGGAGGTGCTGCTGGGTCAGGGAGGAGCTGGCAGGAGCCCTCACTCTCCTCTTTCTCAGGGCAGCACAGCCCCTCGCCCGTCTTGAGAAGGCTGAGAGGGGATCTCAGCAACATCTAGAAACACCTGAAGGGTGGGTGTCAAGGTAAAGGTGCCAGGCTCTTTTTGGTGGTGCCCAGAGACAGAACAAGGTATAAGCTGGAATGCAGGAAGGTCAGCCTCAACATCAGGAGAAACTTCTTTACTGTGACAGTGCTGGAGCCCTGGAGCAGGCTGCCCAGAGAGGCTGTGGAGTCTCCTTCTCTGGAGGTATTCAAAACCTATCTGGATGTGTTCCTGCTTTGTCAGGGAGTTTGGACTCGATGATCTCTAGAGGTCCATTCCAAATACTAACATTCTGTGATGCTGGGGATGGTCCTGGGAGATGCTGTGGTGTAAGGGATTTGTATGGGTGTTCTGTGCTTCAAGATGAAGATGGCAAAGCTCTCCTTCAAAGCCATGAGAGGGTTTATCTGGCTCACCTACATGGCATACCCTGGTTTGAGACCCATGGGATCTCCCTTTTCCTCTGACTACCCCAAGATCTCACCAGTCCCATATGTTTTAAAGCTAAAGGCACAGAAGCTTGGTGCAGGACCATTCTGGCTGGCTCTGACATGGTCAGGCAGCCCCTGGCTGTCAGTGGCAGCTGGGTATCCAGGTTTTTCTGGCAGCTGGGAAAACACTCAAAATTAATTTCTCCCTTCCCTCCTCCTTGGAGGAGAGAAAAAAAAAGAAAAAGGAAAAGAAAAGAAGAAAATAAACTATTGGAGCTTGCTAAGGGTTTTCTGTTACACCATTAAACCAGCACAGCATGCCTCCCCACAGCCCTGGAGGTGATGGTCCTCTGTCTTCCCATCCATCTTGTGTCTGTCACGTTCCTGCTAACTTAAGGATGTGGCTGTGGAGGAGGAGTGAGTCCCATTGCAGATGCAGTGGCACATTGTGACCTGTCTCAGGTCACAGATATTTTAATGCTTTGGTTTTATTTTTCCCTTGTGATGAGGCATTGAGTTCCTGTGGTGCCCTGTGTTGAGCCATGCAGGGCTGGGGCATTGCCCAAGCTGCCAGGCAGATCCTGTCCTTCCTTGGCCATCAGACCTGGCATAAAACTGTCTGCTAAATGCTCTGCTGCTTCAGCTTGTGAATATCCCATCCCTGGAGGAGTTCAGCACTAGGTTGGACAAGGCTTTGAGCATCCTAATTTAGAAGAAGGTGTCCCTGCTTGTGGCAGGGAGGTTGGAACTAGATGATCTTTAAGGTCCCTTCTGACTGAAACCAGTCTCATTCAGGCCAGGCATGCGACAGGATTTAGGAGGTGTTACCTCTTCTTCGTGCTCTGCTCCTAGGGCACTTTTCAAGTAGGGTCAAAACTATCTGCAGCCTTCCTCTTCGACAGCAGCCAAAGCAATACACAGAGCAGGGGATCTCTGTTGTATCCCCTTAGCTGTCCTCTAGCTGTCAAGCTGCAGTCCTGTGTAAAATCCCACCACAGGGAACAGTTTGTTGCCACTAGTGGCACAAATCACTCGACGAGTAATGGTGTTTCCAGTGTCCTGGGGCTGTTCCTCTGGGTACAGTGGAAGGGGATGGGGCTTTTGCAGACATATTTTGGGGGTTAGGCCATCCTTCTTCGCTCAGTATTTTGCTTTTAATTCCCAGCCCCCTCCTCAGTGTCTGCTGCCCTGGGCGGCTGCATCCTGCCAGCAAGTGTCATCCAGCCCCAGGCTATAGCCCTGTGGGTATTGAGACAGCAGCTCCTAAGGCATAACATGAAGCCCAAGGGCTGAAGGTGATTAGATGCACATGCTCTTGCCTTGGAGAGGGGGGTCCCAGACTTGGCATGCAGCCCTCACCCCTGGAGGGTTGGATCACTTGGCGTCAGATCCCAGCCTCACACGTGGTCTGTCCCCACTGGCTGGCTAATCGCTGCCTGCTCCTTCTGCCAGGGTCTCTTGCTGCTGATGTTTTTAATTATCAGGAAACGTATATAAAGTTGATGGATGATGTGCTGGTGATACACACTACCTACACGGTCTTTAAAGTGAGTATTTTCCTAAAAGCCTAGCAGAAACCAAGTCAGGCAGGAGACTTTTGTTACTAGAGGTCTGGTTTTGTCCCAACACATCCTTCCATTGATTCTTTTGTGAGAGCTAAAAACCGTCTGGCTTCAGTGGAGTTAATAACCATCTGAAATGGAGTTGAGCAATTGATGTTGCTGCATCAAAATGTTTCCCTGTTCCCTTCCCCCTTCTTCCCCCCTACATCCCCCAGAAAAAGAAATTCCTGGCTGATACTCAAAATCCAGTTGAGTTCTCACTGTGCAAGTATTACACTGTGGGTCTTTTCTTTCAAGTTTCTGGATTTTTATGGGCACAATCAGTCTGTTAACAGGACTTTTTTTTTTCTTTTTGTGGTTTCAATGCGTTTATATCATTGACCTTTGCTTTAAAAAGTGTCTGACAGCCTTTACTGGACTGGAGCTATGAAAAGGAGTGTTGTAAGGGGGCTTTATTCTATGGAAGCAATGACCACAGGCAAAGCTTTATATTTGCTGAGTGATTTAATTCTTGCACATGCAGAACTTGGCTCTGTGCCATGTGTAACATGTTGAGAAAAGGTCTACTTGAGAGGCATTAAACCCAAACTTTCCAAAACTGTCTTTTTTTTTTTCCTTGAAAAAAAAAGAAAAAGCTTTATTTCCTGCTACTTTTAAGCTAATCAGTAAAATCAAGGGATGCTGCCCCAAAATGCTGCATTGAGCTCTAGCAGAGTTGTTGGGGAAATAAACCTCTTTTAAAGGAGTAGAGTGGAAGGATGGATAGAAGATACAAGCCAGGAGGAAAAAGGTGGTGTCATTAAGATAAAAGCTTGATGGAGTAGGAAAGAATACAACAGAGCACCCTGGGCTCCAGGAAGAGGACTGGTGGGGTGAAGGTTACACAGCTCTAGTGCTTGCTTTTGCAAAGCCCTACTCATAGGGCACATCCCCAAAAAATGCATTTTCAGGCTAAATAGTAGATTCTCCCCCCCAAGATTAGTTGTTTTTCCCTGCTTGGCTCTGCCTGTTCCCTGTGCCCCTTACAGGAATATCTGTCTGGTAGCGGTCAGAAGCAAATAAAACCAAACTGCTTTTTGTTTGCTCTTGTTTTAAACACTGTGACAACATTTGGATTAATGTTAGGTCTTGTGAAAAGCTCTTTAAAAGTCAAACACACTGAGCTGCTTAGCAGCATCCCTTTGAATTCTGCATCTGCCTGCTGCAATTCCAGATAATGGTCTGGAGAGCAAGGAAACATCATCTTCCTTTTTCCTTCTCATAATCAGTCCATTTGATATGCCTGGAGATTTACATTCTGGAACTATTTAATTGCGTAGCCACTCGGGCTGAGTTCTGTGTTTTGGTGTGCCTTTTGAGTATTTCCTCTTCCTTTGGCAAGCAAATGAACAGCAGAAATATTAAATGATGTTAATTTCTACCAGAAGTGATGCCTTCCCCCAAATTGCAGTCTCCTGTATTCTGAAGCAGACCCAAGCACATCACCACTGCATGAAGCCATTTGGAGCTTCAGCCTCTCTGAGGTTTAAGCAGCAGATATTTCTTGGGGCTTTTAGAAGCAAATCAGGAGCTGCTCGCCCTTTCCCAGGAGGAGTGAGGGGGAAATGAGAGACTCAGGCTGTGCAGGCACAGCAGACCCTCAAATGCTGACTGAGAAAGATGTATCAATGGGGTGGAGGTCTTCTATGAGGAGAGACAGGAGGAGGAGGAAAGTGCATCCAGTATTGTGCAGGGGGAGCTCCGTGGGTGCTACCTGCCTCATCCTCAGCTGCAGATAAATCCATCTCCTGGAGTCCAAAGTGAGCTGTGCTTTTCCCATGAAAGCTTGGACCAGATGATCCTCGAGGTCAATTCAACAGGATGTTCTAAGGCTCTATGATGTTGATGACCCAAATCCTGGCTTCCCTGTGCGGCACACCTTGTGGCAGTTAAGGTTTCCTGCCTGTGGCCTCAGGGCTACTGAAGATGCAGAGAGGCACTTCTGTGCTCTCTTGTCCTGAGCTCGGGTGTTAGTGGTTCCATGTGCAGGTGGGATGAGTCTGTAGCTGGCAGTTGCTGTGCTGGGAGGATGATGGGAAAGAGCATTTTCTCCATTCCTGTGATTCCTCTGAGAGCTGAGCCTAAATGCTGCTCATATATAAAGCTGCTTATGAAAGCAGTGGGTTTGAAGCCTCTGTGTGGAGGGACTGGCATGGAAAGCCAAAGGAATGAGGGTAACCTTTGCTTTTTATAGCCTCCTGGTATTTGCTCATGCCAACTAACACCAGTGCCCTCTGTTTTAACTGTGCAGAGCTCCACCCTCTGTGCCGCCAGACTCAGTGCCCAAGTAAACATGCTCCTGCCTGGGGTTAGCTGTGGTGGAAACTGATGGGGAAGGGAAAACTTTTTCTTGTGTTTCCCTGACTCCCACTGGGTAGGAGAATTCGATTGGAGAGGGGAGCTTTGTCCATGTGGCCATGGAGATATTGTGTGGAAGGAACAAACAGGATCGTGGAGGAGAAGCAGGAGTGCAGGTGGCTGATGCCTGTCTGCGCTGAAACTGCAGTGAGACACCTGAGCTGCTGCGCCGGTGCCCAGGGGAGCTGGGAGAGCAGGTGGTGAGCAGGAATTGTCCACTCACCTGAAGACTGCGAGGTGCTGCTCAGCACCAGCGTGGAGGGGAGGTGATGGTCCAAGTGGATGCTCTTTCATTGTTCAGATACAGTGATCATGGGGCTGGTGCAGGTGCCTGATGAAGCCGAGACTGGAGAGAGGCTGTTGGAGCATCTGCTCTGACTAATCCACTGAGATGGCTTTGGGCCAAGGCTCTCCAGAATGAATGGTGATTTCTGGTGCCCAGCTGGGAATTGCTGTCAGGGCAACTGGTTTTGCAGAGACTCAGCCCTTCCTAAACTTCCCATCACTTCTTGGAAATTGCTGCCCATGGATTTCACGTCCTGTTTCTAACAAGCATTTCTATGCAGAGTTCCCCACCCTGGAAAAGGCTTCCAAAACCCTGACCACAGGTTTCTACTTTGGATACCTCCCAGCACATCCAGCTCTGACTGTCTGGTTTTTCCTCTGTACAGCTCTGGGCAATGCCAGTGTAAAGTTGGTGTCACAGGCCTGAAGTGTGACCAGTGCAGTGATGGCTACTACAGGTTCAACGAGACCAGCTGCGAGCCCTGCCAGTGCAACAACCACTCCAAAACCTGCGACCCCATAACAGGTACCTCCTCTTGGGAGCATGCTGGCTGCAGACCTTACCTGTCTCCTCTCTCTCTGCTTTTTGCCATTTTTGTTCAGCAGATTTATCTTCTTCATCTGTGTCTTTGTGCCTTGAACACTCAGAATCTTTACCTTAAAAGCAGAATTCAAACGTGAGGCGAGGTTGGAGCTTGTCCTCTTTGTAAGGGCTGTGTTATTTAGCCCAGGCTGCAGTGCAGAGCCTTTATTCTGCAGTCTCTATCAGAAATCAGTGCTCTATTGTTCTCTGCACTTACACAAATACACAACACGAGCTTTTAAGGAGCTTTTAACTGCTGTTTACCTGGAAACATATACTGTACTGGCAGTGATGTAAGGTGGCTGTTACTGCCACAGATAATGTGATTAGTGATGGAAAAAACGGGCAGCACCTCATTAATATTGCCCACTCCTTATAAATTTGTCTTGCTCCTTTTCCTTGACCATTTCTGTAACTGTCTCTCACTCACATGGATGCTGGTGGAGTGCAAATGTCGAGGCACCTGTGCTTGAAAAGCTCATGGGAGGGCAGGGTTGGAGGGGAACCTAATTGCTTTCCCATCTCCACTGGAAGGAGAGATCCCAGAGGAGCAATGTTATGTGGCCGCCTGCACAATCCCTGCTTCGGCAACAAGACTCAGTGCTTCAGAATCCAAATTCTCATAAAAGCTTCCAGTTCTGTGATATTTATCCAGGAGCCTAGAAAGGAGCAGTAATTTAGGAAACATTGCAGGGGTTTTGTGTAGTTGGCAGAGAGGTAGAGCTCATCAAATCTGCTGTTTCTGGGCAATTTCTGCACCAGTGTCTGTTCCCTTGTGGCCTTTGTGTTTGCAGCAGAGGAATGGGCAGCTGCAGTGCTCAGTCAATGCCCTGATCCTGCTCGGTGTCAGGGGTGCTTGCAGACACCAGATTAGCACTGCTTGAGGATGAATTTGTTCCTGGCCTGAACTCTATGGGCTTTTGTCCTACCAATACTGAAGGACATTAGGATTGTAGCTAACGCTGTGCACACATGAGCTGTGTTAATGATTTGGAGCTGGGTGTGTGGGGCTTTGTGAAGGTAATCTGCTCTTCCTTTTTCTTCCCACCAATGTTCCCCCTTCTCTTGACTGAAGAAGACAAAACAACCCAAAACCCAGCAGAGACCTTGCCTCAGGGATGGGGCTGTTAAGACATCCCTTCTGCTGGGGCTGTTCAGCACTGACCCACAGCCCTGCAAAGAAAACTCCTCTATTGTTGATTAGACANGGGGTGGGGGACCCAACAAAACCAGCACAGAGAAGCAGTCGATTAAAAATTAGATCCTACATCTAATAAAGTAATGCAGTGCATTCAGCCTGCTCCAGAGACTGCACTTTGTGTGACCTCCCCAGCTTTCCATCAACTCTGTGTAGCCTTTGTCAAACGTTGAAGGCTTCTTTCACATTAATGCTGTACTTCGGGCTCCCTCTGCTGTCTCTGCAACCGGCTCAGCACAGCTTGGCTCTGCCCAGGGGGAATATTTAAAATTATTGGGCTGGAAATTGGGCAGCAAAAGCTCCCCAGGCGACAGCGCTTCCTTTGACACGACCCTTCTGCTCCACGTTGTGTCTCTACAGTGAGTTTGGTTGCTTCTTCCCAGTTGGGGTATTGTGAGGTCTGATCCTTCCTGAGGGCATTATCAAGATGGGAAGTGCTATTAATTATTAAGGCTTTCCACAGCGATACCTGATTGCAAGCCCATGCATGCTTTGTGTGGCTGAGCAACTTGCTGACTCATTGGAAATGCAGCCATTTTGCAAGCTTGGTGTAGATAAATGTGAGTGATTCCTGGTGATGGGAAAGACATTGAAATGACCAAGACTGTGCAGAAAATGCAGGTGAGATTCCAGATTTATGGCACCATTAACAACTGCAGAGCACGGTTCAAGGCACCCTTGCTGCTGATGGGGCAGGTTGACCTTCCGTGAGCCAGTCTGGCCCCAGCATCCCGCTGAAGCAGCTGACTGAGGTTTGCAACAGGAGAAACTAAGCCCAGCAGATAATTTTCCCCTCTAACCCTGACATCTCTCCCACAAAAACCACTGGCTCGTGTCTGACAAGCTGTTAGGTGAAGAGTAAACAGTGTGTGGGAGCAGACGCCGAGCAAGCCTCCTTAGTCATTGGGGTGCTGCCAGCCCCACCGTGGGGGTGATTCAGCTGCTTCCCAAAGCAGCAGCTGCTGGGCTTTGCTTCCTGCCCTCAGCGCCAGGGTGGGCTTCCTCAGAGGACCTCAGCTGCAGTGTCATTGCTGTGGAAAGAGAAGAGAAAGGGCCATGCAGCTTGTTGGGCTTGCAAGGGAGCCAAAATGTTCCAATACGAATAAGAAAGTCTGCTGTGGTTTTCCTAACAGCCAGCATTAACCTAATGCAGGAGTTTTTCCATGGCTCATGTTGAGATGAGCCTTTTCCATATCTCCACAGCAGTGCTAGATTAGCTCCATGAATCTTCTGTCTGTGCTTATATATGCAGTGAATAAACTGCTCTGTGCTGCCCTGGTTTGTTGGAAGGTGGCTTTGGCCTTTCCAGGGTCTTGTATGTGGGATTTAATCATAAAAGCTTCCCTCGGGTCGCTGCCACCTCGATGAGGAGCCTGCTGGGTTACAGGGTGTTCCTGTTGATGGATGGGCTTTTGATAGAAGCCACGTTTTATAACTAGGGAGATTTTTCTTTCTCTGGTGACAATAGTATCAAAATGTAATTTAGAGGACCATTAGGACACAGCCTGTGCTAAGACACAGCACGTTAATTTTCTGATTCAAGGGCTTCCCCAGGAAGGGTGGTGGCTCACACGAACACCCAGTTCTGCTCTGTTTCCCTGGGAAGGTCAGTGATTGCTGCTGCCTTCTGCCTGGGGTGGGGATGGAGGAGCTGGAGCCACAATGCTGCCATGGAGCCATCTGCTCCTAGAGCAGGGTGGTGGCACTTCCTTGCTCCAGCCACCATCTATGCGCTGTAGGAAGAAGCTGCACACAACAAAGGCAAAAGGCATAAACTGGAGGGACCCCTCCTGGGATTGGAAGCATCAAGACTCCATCTCAGTGGTACAGATGCAAACAGAAACCCCTTTCCTTGAGGACCATTTAATACGAATAGCTCATGTTTACCTGTGCTGACCTCTTGAAGTGAGGAGCTGTGGGCCTGTCTGCTGGGGCTGCCTACTTGTTCACACTGTGTGTGAGTATCAGAAGGTCCTGCGAGGCCAGGATTGTGTTTTGGCCAGAGGGCATCCAAACCACCTGTGAGTTCTGATAATTGAGAGCGCTCCACGTGGAATCTTCCTCCAAATGTTCTGCTCCAGTTCCTGCCACCAAATATGCTCTTCTTCCTTCCCCAGGCACCTGCCTGCACTGCCAGGAGAACACTGAGGGAGAGCACTGTGAGCTCTGCAAGGAGCGCTTCTACAGGAGCGACCATCCTGTCCATGCCTGCCACCGCTGCCCCTGCTCCACTGTGGCATCCACTGGCACCTGCCGAATCCGTAAGGCTTTTGTTTTGGTCTGACTCCTCAGATAATTGAAAAGAGCAACATTCATTAAATTGGTGATTTATAGGCCGTGAATCTCCTCTTTGTGGCAACCAGGACACCTTGCTGGAAGCAGCACCTGTCCTGGTGCTTGTGTTGCCTCTTGTGAAAGCAGCTGTGCAGTGGAGGTGGCAGAAGTGCTTTGCTACAGAACCTGCAAAGCTTTGCAGAGAGAAAGTGCTGAGCTTGTGGCAGCCAGGAGAGGCACAGGAGATGGCCAGCAGTGCCTCATAGCCATCTGTACCTCTTCTGAATAGCTTCATGGTACTTTAGACAGAGATTCCCAATTTTCATGTGCTGCTGCCATGGAACTGAGAGGAGAAATCATAGCTGTTATAAACCTCAAGAGGACTTTTAGATTTCCTTAATCAGCGTTGCAATCAAGCCACCTCTGGCTTTGTATAGGTCAGAAGGTGCCTGCAGGTTGCTAGCATCCCTGACACGGTTGCAGCTATTTTCTGAAAGTGGCTGTTTGAGATGGAAATGTTCAGGAATAACAATCAGTTTGCTTAGCAATGTGCTGAGCATGCTCTCTGCTGCTGCTATGAGGCATCAAATAAACCTAAAACTTTTTCACCCCCCCGCCCAGGAACAGAGGAGTTGCTGCAGCTCAGAAGTTACATTTTCAGCTTAGAATTTGAGATGGGTTAATGCTTAGCGGTTGCTGATTTTTGTCATAGTGACTGGTGGACAAGGTGCCACAAAACAAACCCCACAGCAGGTGTTTCTCTGCAAGGGGCTATGGCACAAGGCCAATGGCATCCTGGCCTGTGTCTGCAATAGTATGACCAGCAGGACCAGGGAAGTACTTAGCATTGGGGAGGACACATCTTGCATAGTGGGTTCAGTTTTGGTGCCCTCACTGCAAGAAGGACACTGAGGTGCTGGAGCAGGTCCAGAGAAGGACAATGAAGCTGGTAAAGAATTTGGAGAGCAGGTCTGGCAAGGAGCAACTGAGGGAACTGGGGTTGTTAAGTCTGAAGAAGAGAAGGCTGAGGGGAAACCTCATTGCTCTCTATAATTCCCTGAAGGAGGTTGCAGTGAGGTGGGTGCTGGTCTTTTCTCTTCAGTAACAAGTGTTAGGACAAGAGGAAATGGCTTCAGGGGAAATTTAGGTTGGACATTAGAAGAAATTTCTTCCTTGAAGAGGTTCTCAAATGCTGGAACAGGCTCCCTCAAGGAAGTGTTTGAATCCCCATCCCTAGAGGTGTTTAAAAGATACAGGGATGTAGTTCTGAGGACATTGCTTAAGAGCAGACTTGGTAGAGTTTGAGAACAGTTAAACTCAATGACCTTACAGGTCTTTGCCAAAGGAAATGCTTCTGTGATTCTATTCCTGCTTTGCTTTCTGTGTTCTTCAGATCCTGGTGAAACTGCCCCAAGGTGTGACCAGTGCAAAACCGGCTACACTGGCCTCAACTGCAACCAGTGTGACAATGGCTACTACAACTCTGACAGCATCTGCGTGAGGTGTAAATGCAACGGGAATGTGGACCCCGTGCGGTCACCCAGCATCTGCAAGCCAGAGAGCGGGGAGTGCCTCGGCTGCCTGTACCACACGGCTGGCTTCCACTGCGAGCGCTGTGAGGATGGCTACATCCGAGACCCCGAGGGCACCAACTGCACCAAGAAAGGTAAAATGTGCTCCTCAAAGCCCTCTGGAAGCTTTTTGTGCAGCTCCCCTGGGAACAAGCTGCCTGAAGGCTGGAGAGGGAGTACTGTTAATCACAGAAACCTTCTGGTTGGAAAGGACCCTGAGGACCATCAAATCCAACCATTATCCCTACTCTGCAAATTCACCCTTAAATCATATCCCCAAGTACCATGTCCAAATGACTCCTAAACATATCCAGGGTTGGAGACTCCAATGCCTGGTTCAGACTGGTTTAGATTCATCTGGCCTGTGGTACAGGGAAGAAAACCAGACCTTTGTAACAAAACCAGACCTTCATAACACCTTAGTGTCTACTGGCCTTGAGATCTGTGGTTTAGAGCTAGCTCTGTAACCACTGTGATCCCCAGACTGTGGCAGTTAACAAGCTGGAAAACAAAGTCTACTTGCAGTGCATTTAAATATAGGTTTGCAGACTTTCCTTGCTGGATACCTTTGATTTGTCAGTGCCCAGTGAGTTATCTGCTGGATGACTCCATTCCATAGCATTGTCTGCTTCCCTAGAAAAGGCCTTCCTATATTCATCGCTCCTGATACTCTGCAGACAATAACCACTTGGACCAGGCTTACATATTATTTTTTCTCTTTGTCTTCTAAATGTGGAAGCCAAAGTTCAGAGAGGTGATATCCAAACTTTGACAAAGAGTCAACACCAGAATTTACTGGTATCTGCTCTGGAGATCTCTCATCAGTCTTCAGTCCACATCCAAGAGGCTGCAAGTCATATCTTGGATGCATACTAGCTCTGGTACTTACTTCTGAACAGAGGAGGTCTCATCCTGAAATAAGAGAAAATGGTTCTTAAGTTGCTCTTTCAGTGGTTATCAGGAGGTTGTCCCACAGGGTGGATCTCCAGCTCTATGCATGGAAACAATACTGATTTCATGTGTTAGGTAAAAGAACACAGAGCTCAGGGAAGTGTCTGGGCCCAAATTCGTCCTTGTAACCAACAGAGATTTCATTCAGATCTTCCATTAGGAGCTAGTGTGGTTTTTCACTCCCATGCTGCTCTGAGGTGTAATCACAGAGTCCTTCTCTGCACAGAGAGATGATCAATACAAAAAAGTTGAATGCTCATTAGCTGTAACCATACCGGTGCAGGGCTGGGAATGGCACTTCTGCATCAGGTCATCCATTATCTGCCTCTGCACAGTCTGTCTTTGTGCAGAGAGCCACACGACCTTGCTCCAGTAACTTCAATCCATATGGCTTTGCTTGTACACTTGCAGCTTTCACCATGCAGTTTTGTTTTTAAGCCATTGCTACAGCCAGTTCCTGATTTGGGGAAAGCCTGTCCCCTTTCTAAAGCACTAGGATACATTCTGCTCACATTCCTGTTTCCTTGGCACCTGCTTCCCCCCTTTATAAAATTTAGACATTGAAAAGGCATCTAGTTTATTTTATTTCCAGTTTCTTACATACAATCTACCTGAAAATTGACCTGTTGAGGTACAGCTCATTGACTAGTTTTAGGTTAAGATTTTCCTAAACCACTCCTGCATTTGAGTGGCCTGCTTCTAAGCAGCTTTGGGAGTGAAATCAGACTCTATGTAAGTGATTGCAGCTGAAATAAGGCAGCAAAGAATCATAGAATGATAGAATTAAGTTGGAAAAGTCTTGAAGATCATTAGACCAACACCACCACCACATCCACTAAACCATGTCCTGCAGTGCCATATCCTAGTGGGTTTTGAACATCTCTAGGGATGGGGATTCAACAGCCTCCCTGTGCAGCCTGTTCCAATGCCTGATGACTCCTTTAGTGAAAAAATGTTTTCCTAGCTAAACATCCCATGGTGCAACTTGAGGCCACTTCTCATCCTATTGCTAGTTATTTGGGAGATCAACAACCACCTCCTTTCATGGATCTGTAGACAGCAAGAAGGTCCCCCTTCAGCCTCATTTTCTCCAGGCTAAACAACCCCAATCCCCTAAGCTCTTCCTCACAAGACCTGTTCTCTAGACCCTTCACCAGCTTTGTTGCTGTTGTCTGCACATGCTCCAGCAACTCAATGTCTTGAACTCATGTTTTGAACAGCCTGGGCAAAGCTTAACCCAAACTTGAATAGCCACAGGAGCTGTTCAGAATCTTAAACCTGACCAAGATTTTTGATGCATTTAGGGCTGATGGAAAAAGTATTCAGAATATGTGTGGGATAACCAAAGTCAGTGTTTTAAGCCCCTGAGTGGATGGTGTTCCTGCTGTGATGGTGAGGCATAGCAGCAAGGACTTTCGTGATGCAGTGTGGCCCTGTGCCACCCCAGCCTAACATCTCAGCCTTCCCTGAGAGCTGGCGCGTGGGCTGCTGGCACGGCCCCGGCTCCTGCTGCTGCTCATTCATTGAAGGAGGTAGCAGAAGCTTTTCAGAGCCTGCATTTCAATCAAGCAGCTGGATATGACGCTCATGTCAAAGCTGCCAAAGCAGCCCATTGACTGAGCAGCTGCTGCTCTCAAGGAGCTGCTTTAGGACATCTGGAGGGTTGGCATGGCCATGGTGAGCGGAAACAGGCATCTCTGTATCAGCCCAGGGGCGACAGTCCCGCTCGGAGCATGGCACTGTTTCATCATGACGTTACCCTCAGCTCCAGGAAATGTTTTCACCCATGTGCCCCTTGCCAGCACTTCTCTGATGCTGACTCACAAATAAAGCCCAGAAAAGTCCAGTTTCCTTGCTGGTGAATCAGCCATTGTCTCCATTCTGTTTCTTTTGCTAATTATAGCTACTGGCAGGGTTTGCCAAGAATTGAGTATTGATGAAGGAATTTAGAAAAGGATGACTGAATTCCTTAAGCCCTTCTCCCAAAGCTGTATCCAGGAACCCCTTGCTCCTTGTCACATTGCTTCCTACTGTGAAATTTTGCTTGTTATCCCACAGAGAAATGACTTCTGGCATTCAGCATCCTGATTATCCTTATCAACCTAAGGCAGGACCTGCAGAGAACAGAGGAGCTGCTGCAGGGAGGAACTCTGAGCATGAGTCTAAATTAGGGGTGTGATGCCCCCTCCAGATAAGCTTCTTTCTCCATTGCCTGAATCATGAACCTGACAGCCTAAAGTTAACTCGTGGGAGTTCCCCTGAGGGCTTGTGCTGAATATTTCCAGCTCTTGTTGCCATTGGAGATGCAACTTAGTGCAAATTTAGTCCTTCGGAAGTAACTCTCCTCCTCAGTCATAATTAGTAGCTGTTCTCTTCAGGAGAGCTGGATCAATACAGCACAGCTCAGCTGTAATTGCAGCTGTAAGTGGATTTAAAATGAAATGGCATTTCTGATAGCAGAAAGAGAAATGGAAAAGAGTGGGAAACAGGGAGCTGAGATTCCTATGGAGCAATAGGTGTAGAGAGTGTTTTGGTTGATGAAGCTTCAGTTTCTGGAGGGTTCCTGGACTCGAGAATCTAAAATAGATCAGATTACTCCAGTGCAGAAAATGCTTCATTAGTTGCATTTGGAAACTTATTGCACAGTTTCTGTGGTGCTTTCTGAGGGCTACAGCTCAACTGGTTTGAAGAAGGCATAATGAAATGCATCCCACTTACGAGATCCCTGGTGTTAGCTTGTGTCTGACTCCTGGATCTGAGAAGGGAATCTGCTGGAACCAAGGCAGGTTTTTGGCTGTTTTGTGCCTGGGAACAGGCAGCAGAGGAAGATGGAGCTTGTGGCACAGTCTGGTAGTTCCCATGTTCTCATCCTTCATGTGTGGACATATGCCAGCAGCTGAAACCAAACCAGGATGCAAGCTGCTTCTGCTGCTTTTGGAAGCTTCAAAAAGGCATCCGCTGTCTTTTTTTTCTGTTGTTGTCGTTTGGTTACCTTCTGCTAATGCAAACTGCAGTTTCCATAAGATGTGTGCATGAGTTCTTCATTCAGAAGCAGAACTGGGGTTGTTTTGCCTTTTTCCATAAAAGCAAGTGTAAACATTGAAATTGGTTGCTGGCCAACGTGATGGCAGGACACTCACAGGTTGTTAGCTCACTTCTGGTTTTCTGGTACAGGTGAGGCAGGAACAGCAATAATAATGTGAATGTAATCCTACATCTTGTGTGCCAACTGTGAAAGATTCAAGCTCCTGGCGTCACTGTATCCTCCCAGCCTGACTGTGCAGCCCACACAGGCAACGAGTTAAGCTCTGCCTTCGTTATGTGTGAAGTCCAAACTCTGGTGAGCTTGGTAGAGCCCTGCTTTCATAGGCTGAATATGAGCTGGCCTGGGTGGCTTCTTTTCAGCATGAGCTTGGGTATCTAACTCTGAATCTTGGCTGCTGCATCCATCCACCCATCCATCCTTAGACTTTTCAAAGGAATGCTGCAGTCAGTGAGCACTTAGCACACAGAACTAGTTAAAAACTCAGCTCAACCCTGACCAACCATTTTCCAGTGGTGGCACACTGAAACAGGTTGGCTGGGGAGGTGGTGGAGGCCCCATCTCTGGAGACATTCAAGGTCTGACTTGATGTGACTTTGAGCTGTCTGATCTAGTTGGGGCTGTCCCTGCTTACTGCGGGGGGGGTGGGGTGTGTGAACTCTGCCCTGGTGAGACCTCATCTTGAGTACTGTGTTCAGTTTTGGACTCCCCAGTTTAAGAGGGACAGGAATCTGCTCGAGAGAGTCCAGCAGAGGGCTATGAGGATGGTTAGGGGACTGGAGCACTGCCTGATGAGGAGGGGCTGAGGGACCTGGGGCTTTTTAGTCTGGAGAGGAGAAGACTGAGAGGGGATTTAATAAATGTTTGTAAGTATCTGAGGGCTGGTTGTCAGGAGGAGGGGGACAGGCTCTTCTCATTTGCTCTCTGTGATGGGACAAGGAGCAGTGGATGGAAGCTGCAGCATAGGAGGTTCCAGCTCAACACAAAGGGGAACTTCCTGACTGTAAGGGTCACAGAGCACTGGAACAGACTCCTCAGAGGGGTTGTGGAGTCTCCTCTGAACACTTTCAGGGCCTGTCTGGATGTGTTCCTCTGTGACCTGAGCTAGATTGTCTGGTCCTGCTCTGGCAAGGGGGGTTAGACTTGATGATCTCTTTGGGTGCCTTCCAACCCCTAGCATCCTGTGATCCTGTGACTAGATGAACTTTACAGATCACTTCCAACCCAAACCATTCTTTGATTTTTAAAAATTATTTTAAAAATATTTTGAAACAATAGTGGTAGACTTCCTTGCTGTGACAGAAACGTCAAATCTCTTCTGTTGGTGGTTGATTGCATCTTTCTGTGTTTTTATTGACCACTGTGAATTTCTTTTGTAGAAGCCACCCTTGCCCCAGAAACAAGAGAGTTCACAACTTCTGCTCCAAATGCCAGCAAGGCAACATCGTTTCCAACGGCAGTGACAAACAGCACGTTCTCACCAACAACGATCCAGACTCCCTTTCCTATCAGTTCCTCTGACAACAGCACCTCTGCTTTTGCAGACGTGTCATGGACTCAGTTTAACATCATCATTTTGACAGTCATCATCATTGTTGTGGTCCTGCTGATGGGCTTTGTGGGTGCCGTCTACATGTACCGTGAGTATCAAAACAGGAAACTCAATGCTCCTTTTTGGACCATTGAACTCAAAGAGGACAACATCAGCTTCAGCAGCTACCATGACAGCATACCCAATGCTGACGTTTCGGGGCTGCTGGAAGATGATGGCAATGAAGTTGCACCCAATGGACAGCTGACGCTGACGACTCCCATGCATAATTACAAGGCTTAGAAGAAGTGCTCCAGCTGTTCCAGAGTTAGCTTGAAGAAGTTACAGGGCTTATGGAAGGGCTATCAGGATCCGTGCCAAGGCTCCGTGCAGAGGAATTTGCTCTTCAGATACTCTTGTGCTGGGCGTGCTGTAGCTTGCAGGTGAACAGATCAAAGTGTAGTACACCCAAGTTTCAGGTAATAGGGTGAAGTGTGTTCAGTGTCCTGTTCTCCATAGAAGCCACTGTTCTTAAAGACGTGGTTATGCTGATCTGAAAATGGTGAGGGTTGGTTTTTTTTTTTTATGAGGAGGTGGTGGGGTGGAGAAAGCAGTACCCCATGATTCATCAGAAGCTATTTGATTTGCAGCCAACCTAACGCTTATGTCTGCATCCTTTAGTTTGACAAGTAGCTCACGAATTAACAGTGGATTTTCAGGAAACAGATCTTGTAAAGGCTTCTTCATATGAGTTCCTGATAGAAATTTGAAAAGGAGGACAAAAGAAAAAAAAAAAGGGAAATAATTGTTCACTGAACTATCAAAATGCAGGTAGAGGAGTGGGTTGCACACTTGACAGAAGTCACCGTTATCAGTTTCCACTACATAGGGAAACAGGGAGGAGGAGAAAAAAAAAATCATGAAAATAATGGAGTTAAGGAAGAGACAAAGCTTTTCCCTTTCTAATTTATACAGGGTGATGATGCTATTGAAACATAGCAATCCAATATTTTTCTTTTCTAGAAGGAGTTAATGAACTTGTATAGTTTCTGTGCAAGGGAAGACGACAAAGACATCTCAGGGTTGCCGTGTAAAAAAAAAATAAAAGCTAGGCTTAATACCCTACCCTGATAGAAATGGTGTGTTGTGTATATAAAATGTAATATATCTTCTTGGAATTGTATTTGTAATTATTTGTAAAAAAAAAAAGACAAAAAAAAAAGACAACCAACCAAAAAAAAAAAAACCCCAACAACAAAACCACAACCCCCTCCCCAGCCTCCCTTAGTCCCCAGGTCATATTTTATCCCCTAGATTTTAACTGTACAGCGGTTAGTGGCGTTGTTTAAAAAGAAAACCACGACGAGGACTGTTGAAAATACTGTAAATGAGATGGCAATATTGTTGGAGCTGGGACTCTGGCAAACACCGACTGCTTGAAGCTTTTCTTCTTCTGTCGTTCAATAACTTACTTTTTTTTTTTTTTTTTTAAAGAGAAAATGTGAGTGCTCCCTACTTGCATCTGTCAAATTTCCCTGTTCCTCTAAATAGAGAATGAATACCAGTGTTGCCGTGACCAGGGCCTGGGATGTGTCCAAACTCAGCTGTACCATTCTGCTACTTGCTTTTAAATCTTTATACCAAGAGCAAATACACTGTCATGAATGCATTGAGAGCCTGGTCTCAATGGCTGAGCTTTTCTGAAACAGCTGCCCAGCAGGTGAGTGGATCTCACTGCCGTCTCTCCTGTGCCGGCACACGGTGATGGGAGAGACTTGCCAGAGGGCTGGGCACAGCCTCCTGAAGGGAAAAGGCAAAAAAATCCTGGATTTGGGTGGAAATGGCTTTTAGACAAAGAGCTTGACAGAGCCAGCCTGTGCTTCTAGGCTTGAAAGCTAACAGTGCGTGGATGCTTTCAGGAAATGTCTGCAGCACAAGGTGATGGTGGGGAATTGGCTGTCAGAAGAGCCTGGAGGAGGCTGTAGGTTTGATATATTTCCCTGATTTTTGTGTGAGGCTGGTGGACTGTTAGCAGCAGGAGAACAACTAATGGGCAGCACAGCACAGGGAGGTTGCACCATGGGGTTCCTCACCTGGTCTCTGCAGCCTGTGTGGGTGCTGCCGAGTGATAGGTTGGACTGGATGATCTTGGAGGTCTCTTCCAACCTGGCTCCTATTCTATTCTATTCTGTTCTCAAGGCAGGCGCCATGTCCTCTCTGTGCTGGAGAGCCAGCAGGGCCCACCCACTGCAATCAATACCATTGCATTTAAGCAGGGTGTGAAACAAATACTTCACCTAGCTCGTGACCAGCCTCAGAACTAGAGCTGCATTGCTGTGTGTGTTGGTGCTTTGCAAGCAACTGATGCTGAGGATAAATGAAACACCTGCCTGCAAAAGGTCAGCAGGAGCTGACTGATGCATCCTCAAAGGCAGGTGGAAGTTCAGGATTTCTCAAGATGAGAAATTGTAGGAAGAATGTGGTGGTTATTTATTTGCTTTCTGATGCTACATGGAGGCTTTTCTTGCCATTGGAGACTTTGGGAGGGGAGGAATAGGTGCTTTAAACACAGGCTCAAAGATGCCATTTCTGCATCAAAAATCTGCTGTCTGATTTAAAGATAAGGCATAGCAAGTAAGAAGGAAAATAGCTGAAGATGACTGAGGGGAGACTATGAGGCCAGGATGTGACATTGCACATAGGCCAGCGGGAAGGCTCCTGCTTGCCTGCCTGTGTAAGGTTCCTCAGCTGAGGTAATAAATTTGGCTGATGTCAGTCAAAGCAATGTTACTTTTAGTTCTAAAACGGGGGAGGACTGGAGGAGAAAAATCTGGATATTGCTAATCCTTGAGTTACTCATCAAACTTCTAAAGAGCAAAGTGGTGATAAAAGATTTTCCTAATAGTTGTCATCATTTAGCAGTGCTGATTTAGTGATACCCTTGCACTTGGTCACTTCATGGGAGGGAGTGGGGGGAAGGTAATTTTGGCAATGTTGGCTTCTGGGACTAATGCAAAGTGAAGGACAGATTGTTCACTTCAAGGTTTCCAAAATGTTTTTAGTAGACCTTTTCATCTTTATCTCTTCCTTAAGTTCTGGTGTGGCTGCAGGAACGGGCATTGATTTTTCTCTTGCTGTAGAGATAATGACCATCTGCAAAACCATGGTGTGAGTTCAGAGGCTGAGCCCTTCCAAGCCATGCCTACTGCAGCACAGGAGGTGTCTGCATCTGGGCTGCTTCTGACCTCCACACGACTCTCAACACTTTGTGTTTGAGAAAGGATGAGGTCACGATGCCTTGCAGTCAGGCTGCAAGGGAGGGCAGAACAGTCCTGCTGTTGTCTGGGGCTTGCACATCTGGATGAAGGGGTCTAGATGGCCCCTGCAGATGTGGTGGGAAGCTTGGATGAGCAGGGGGTTTGGGCAGCAGAGGAAAGCACAGGCTGTTCTTTAACTGGGACTGGAGCACAGCAAGGCTGTGGCACTGGGACAGTGCTTGTCAGATGGCAGAATGACTCAGCAGGAAAATTGCAGTGATCTCCAGCCAACCAGGCCTTTGGCATGGAGGAACAGTGCTCTTAGAAAAGGAGATCAGTGCCTAGCAAAGAATGAACAAACATGCTTGACTTTGGTGACACAAGATCAGATCCTCCTTGCTGTCTCCATCAGTGGTGCAGCTAGCTGGCCCCTGGGCTCCATGGGAGGTGAGGAAGAAGCTGAGCTAGTTATACCTTCAGTCAGCTTAGGGTGGCTTTGAACTAAAACACCTGTGCCAGAGTACTAAAGGCCACCAGGACCACCAACCTGCCATGTGTTATAACTTGTCATGAAGCTTCCTAGATGCTGTTTGCCCTGCACCATGTTGGGGTATGGGCAGGGAAACCAGAAATGGACTTAGGGGGCTGCATTGAGGCCCAGTTCAGAAGTTAGACAAGGGGAAGGCATCTAGAGGACTTCTAGGGCTGATGTGGCAATACAGAATCATGTAGCATTTCTGGAGGGCCACCATGCATCACCACCTTGCTGGGCCTGCCACTGGCTAGCTGCAGCGATGTGGCTGTTGTAGAGAGAGGTAGTTGATGGTGTGGTGCAGTGGCTGTAGGGCATAGAGAAGGTATGATAAGGCAAGTGAGGGCTGGGAGAGTGTGGGCAAACCATCTCTCAAGGCTTTATCCTTGGGATCATGAGGGCCCTGTGGATCCAGCAGGTCTAGAGGGGGTGAGTTCAGCTCCACAGTAAGGTAACTGAAGGCAAGGGGACAGAATGAAGTGCATAAGGGGCAAAAAGCAATGACGTGTCAGAGGCATGGGGCAGCCTGGATGGCTCACAATTTAGGAGAGCGTTTGGTAACCACAGACTGCAACAGAGATGCAAAAAAGTGATTGGGTTAATGTGAAGAGATGATCTCGAATCGTATGAACACTGTAGCCAGAAATAACTGCATGGAGCACTAGCCCTGGGGAGCTGTCAGGAGCTGTCATCCCTCAGAATGATAATTCCCTTGGAGCAAGATGAGCAAACATAGCACACTGGAAGCCATTAAGGAAAGAGGAGGGGATGTGTTCAGCATCCTTCAGGTATCCCGGGCCAGTTAACCACTGCTGTGTGGCATCTGTAGCTCGAATGTTGGGTGTGTGGTGGGAGTGGCAGACAGTTTGCAGAGTCTCCTTTAAAGGAAGGCTAGAAGGTTGAATCCTCAAAATGTTTCTCCTTAAAGTGAAGTTTTAAAATGAGCTCCCACAGGGCTCTTGCTCTTCATGTGTCAGAGGGATGGGTTAAAATAAGAAAAATGTGGGCCTTAGAAGTTGTTCATGCTCTTGACTGCAACCCATCAGTCTCGCTACACACCCGAGTAAGGCTGCTCCTAAGCATATGCTGTGCTTACAAATGCATTTCTAAAAAAAAAAAAAAAAAAAAAAAAGAAAAGTGTATGATTTGAATATATGTCAGAATTTATACAGAAGAATGTTATTTAAAATGAATAAAAAGAAATGTATATAATTTGTATCTATGCCACTTGGAGTTTTGTGTTTGGTGGGGTTTGGGTTTTGGTTTTTTTTGTTCCTTAGAATCAGTCAGGGTTTGGAAGGGACCACAAAGGTCATCCAGTTCCAACCCCCTCTGCACATCCAATCTGAATCTCATCACCAACAGCCCTGCTCCATTCCCCCTAGTCCTCTCACTACCTGATAGCCTAAAAAGTCCTACCCCAGCTTTTTTGTAGGCCCCTTCAGATACTGGAAGGTCACCTGGGAGCCTCCTCTTTTCCAGACTGAACAACCCCAAGTCTTTCAGTCTGTCCTCGTAGCAGAGGTGCTGCAGCCCTCTGAGCATCCTTGTGGCCCTTCTCTGGACATGGTCCAGCATGTCCACATCTCTTTTATAATAGGGGCTCCAAAACTGGATGCAGCACTCCAGGTGGGATCTCACCAGAGTGGAGGAGTTCAGCAGGAGTCTTTCCATTGATAGCAGCCAGAGCTGGGCTGAAATGGGAAGGATTGAATTTGATCTCACCCCAGTAATGACATTTGCTCCAAGAGAATTATTCCTTGCTGCTATATTGCCGTACAGGAGACAAGAACCATGACACAAACATCTTTTTTAACATCAGATATTCCCAAATACAGCTGATGTTCTGTGTCAGAAAGTCCTGCTCAGAAATGGGCCCTGTGATCTCTCATGCCTGCTTATTAACCATGCCAGCTTTTAGCTGTTTCATTAGCATGTTTGGTAGCTCCACAGTCAATGTCCCTGTTCATGTCTCTGCTGTTCACTCAGACATCTTCTGTCAGAGAGGTGTGCGCTCATTAGAAATGAAACCTGCAGAGCAAAGCCAGAAATTGGGAGAGGATATGGTACCAGGTTTTCCTTTGTGGCCACAATCTGTCTTCTAAAGGAAATTGATGTTATTGGATACTCCTGAAACCCACAGCTGTGGCACCAGTAGTTTTGAACAGTTCTGGTGATGCCTGCAAAAGGATCTATGGAAAACTTCTGTATGTTTCTCACTTGTCAGTGTTAGGGAACTGATCTTGTTTTACTTTTTTATTGGTGCAGAAGCAAATAAAAATGCTGAAGGCCACTCTCTACTGCTGAATGTTACGTCACTGGCCTTTACTAAGCAGAGAACTCGAAGAGAGGTAAATCAGCATCAATTAAGACAGCATGCTCAGTGTTCATTCAGACTGAACCAGGGCTACCTAAGCAAGAGGCACACTGGTGAAATTCCAGGGAATGCATTGAGACCTGCTGTGCATTAGCAGGACTGATTGTGTATGACTTAGCTTAGCAGGAATTTTGCTCTGACCTGTAACAGAAGGAGGCATAACTGAAGGGTGAACCAGGTCCCCAGAGCAGGGACTTGAGAAGAGGTCTACACAGCTGACGGTGACATCCCTCTTCCTTGTGCCACCAAGGTGCTCCAGCCACAGTGTACTGAGCAGCTGTCTTTCCTCCCTCTCTTTGGGAGCTGGTGGTCAGCTCATTCATACCATCACACTTGCTGTAAGTATTTCTTTCCTAGATTCCCTTTAGCAATTTGTTTCTGTGGTGCTAAGGATCTCAGGCAGCCTTGCAAAGCAGGAAGGCATCATCCCAACACACAGGGATTTAGCATAATCTCCCCAAATGTACCACTAATTAAGATAAGGTTAAACAACACTAAGCAGATTATCAGAGGGCAAGTTGTTAACTGCTTCTAAACAATGCACTTCCCAGCCCTTGCTGCTCTTTGCAGCTACTTGGTGCTGCTGGAGACTTTAAAACAGTGAGCAGTGCAGTAATGCAGGGAAATTCCCCAGCAAGTCTGAGTGCATAGCCATGGATATATCTATCTAGCTTTGTCCATCAGACAGACATTGCAGGAAGTGAGAAATTTAGCAAGGAGGGCCTGTTGATTTCCTTTTGAAAGATGAAACTGTGGCTCTGTAGACACAAAGGTGCTGGGCTAGCACACAAGCAGCGACTGATTTGTGCTGTACTCCTGGCCAATGAATGCTGCTTTATTGGAATGCATCAACTCTATCACACCTTGCTGCAGCCTTAAGCAAGAGCAAGTTGGCATCACCTTTTCAATAAGACCTGCTCTGCAAACAAGCAAAGCCACGTTTCAGGCTGGCTGATCACATCCTGGTGCCATATGGCAGACCTGATTTTGAAAAGTTCAGCTTGGCCGACAGTGAGGCCACTGCAAAAGGGGATCCAGTCACATAAGGTGACAAACGTCTCTCCAGGGCCATGGGGGAGCTGCAGGCACTGAGCATCCCTTAGGGTCATCAGATCCCAAATGTAAAGCACGAAGCATGTCCAATGGGATAGGAGATGAGATTAAGAGCTTAGCTGTGCTAAGCAGTGCCTGGCACTTCCTGGCACTTTGGGGTACTAACAGCTGCTCCATCGTGCCTTGTACACATCAAACTGAAAAACAGGAGCAGGGATGGGAAGCCCAGCAGGAGCATACACAGCCACTGGTTGCAGTGGCTGCTATCACCAGCCTAGGGCATTGTGCAAGCTTTAATTTGCTCTTAATAGAGAGCAGAGCTGCTGCAGGTAGATGGAGAAAAGTGGAGCTAACAGAGGACCATGACAATCTGGAGTTACAAATTCACAACATGACCGTGGCCCACAGCTAGTCCTTATCTGTAGCCTACTTTCTAGCCAGGTGAGAATCCTCTTGGGACAGCCCAGATGGCAAGGAGCAAGTGCAACCTGACACTCTTGGTGTGGAAGAGGAAACCAAACCCAAGGCTTGAGGTAACTCCTGTGGGCGAGAGGCAGGCGACTGTCCTGCTGGAACAGAGCTGCTTCGTGTTACAGGGCCTCGCAGGATGCCCCAGTTGAGGCTCTAACTACTGCAGGGAAAGTGTTTCAACCTTACACACTGTTTCTCAGTGGTGAATTAATGAAGAGCAGGAGAAGCAAGGTGAGGGCTGGAGCTCCACCTGCCCCTGGCATGGCTACCCCTGGCCTGGCTCTCCTCTGCATGCCCTCAGGGCCAGAGGTGCTTAGGAGGGCAAACAATGGCAGAATTGAGCTCAGTTTGACACATCCAACTGTCCCCGTTCTGAAATTTCAGCATAAGAATGTTTGCTCCCCCAGAAGGTGGGAGAGTGGCAATGCTTGGGCCTCTGCCTTGCCGTGATCGTTTCAAACCCAGGCTGCTTCAGTGCTGAAGGGGCAGGAGAGCCGCCGGCTTCCCGAGTTTCCACCCCTGCCAGTTACACAGCACAGTGCCTACAACTGGAAACCCAAGTGCAATTATTTCGCTTTCCAAGGCTGATGCTGGTTTGGTTCCGCGGACACATGGAAACAATCAGCTGCAGCGGCTCTGCCAGGAGCCCGGAGTCCCGGCGCACCCCACCAAAAAAGCCTTTTCCAAACGCGTTTCCTGGCCTAAGGTCCGAAAACGCCTGGGCGAGGCACCCACCGCGCTCACAGCCCGGGACCGCTGCCTCCGCCTGGCCCCCCAGGCGCCTCGCCACCGGCTCAAAGGGAGTGCCCAGCTTGCCCTCAGCGAAGATGGCAGCTAATGCCCTCAATAAAGGTGGCGGCTTCTCGGAGCCAGTCATTTTTAGAACGAAAGATGGCAGCTGGAGGACATCGCTCCTGCTTCCCTCATTCAAGATGGTTCCCGATAGCTTTCCCCACGTTTGTTTAGCTGGCGCTGTCCACCACACAGCGCCCCACCCTGCCCTCATCCAATATGGCGGCTGACCGCCCAACCTCAGGCACTGCCCGCAGAAAACATGGCAGTGCCCATTCAGTTTCCATTGTGCCCGCCCTCTGTGTTCCTCTCCGTGGCTTCAGCAGCTTCACGTCCGTCAACGCAAAGATGGCGGAAGCGGTTGCGGGCGTTTGAATTCCAACGAAGCCGCCAAAGCTGCGCACAAAGGAGCCGGAGCTCTGCCCGCCGCCGGGACCCGCGGGCCGGTGCTGCCATGGACTCGTTGCCAGGGGAAGATTTGACGTTGCCGGTAGCCTTAGAGAACAGGTAGGCTGGCAGGGCCGTTGGGCCGCGGCTGGCCACAACGCGGGCGCACAGCTGCGGCGCCGGGCCCGCTGCCCCCCTCTCCTCTGCTGCGTGTGTCGGGGCTGGGCCTGCGAGTCCCGAGCGGGTGTCGGGGGGATGGCACCCCTCGAGATTTCTGCTCCTCACTGCTGCCCTTCTCTCTCAGTGTCAGTGTCTCCCAGCTGCCAGACATCTCTCGCGGGGACCCCCTGCCCGGCCCGGCCGGCGGAGAAGGTAAGGCCGGGAAGCGAGTGGGAGCCCCTGTGCAATATCGGGAGCCGGCGGTCAGGTCCCTGCTGCCCGGCCCGGTCCGGTCCGGTACCTGCCGGCCTGGCCTGGGGTGCCAAGCTCTGCACCGCATCATCCCTGTTGGCTGGGGAAGCCTCCACGCCTCTGACCGAGGCTCAGAGCTTCGTGGGGGTCTCGAACAGGGGTAAAAGGCAGCGTCTTGAAAAAAGAAAAAAAAAAAAAATCAGAAAACGCTTGAAGCGATGCAGGTTTTTGTAAGCTGTGTCTTTTTAAGGCTATAAACCGCCGGCAACTGCCGTAGTTACTGCTGTCTGCGATGTGCCTCTGGTTATTACAGCTCTTACATAAGACGATGAGCGGTTTTGTGGAACATGTACTTAAAATACTTAGAATATCCAGCAAGGCAACGCTGCTGTTTCCTAGGCTGCTGAGTTTTGGGGAAGTTGCTTGCTGCGCATCGTTAGATGTTCCAGTTCAGCTCTTCAGAGTTGCTTCCTGCCTGAAGAGCTGGTCTAGGCTCAGTATCTTAGGTTTTATCTATTCACACATGAAGAAGCTTTTTTTTCTGTCTGGTTCCAGTTGAACAGCAGCTATAATTCAGTCCATTTTTCATATGGTGACCACGTAACTGTTCGTCTGCAAGCCTGGAGACTTGCTGGAAGCACTTTAAAATAAGCGAACTGGCTAAACAGTATTGTTTTGTAACCACCTATCTGTGTTGTTAACTGTTCCTAGTCTGTTATGTAAATTTGAGGGTTATGTTTTTGATTTCATGTGTGCCTTTAGCCAGCCACTCAGAGGTCTTTTCCAGCCTGGTTAATTATGTGATTCATCGTACAGATGAAGTGGTTAATTGAAACAAAGGCCAAGTAAGCGGTTTACCAGGAAGATCTGCTTGCACACCAAAAAAAAAAGCAAATCTAAGAAACATACATGCTGCAAAACAGCGTTGTTATGTTCTGCATGTGGTCTAGGAAATGGGTTAGAATGTCAAGCTTGGAAAAGCACTGGCTGGTACTCTTTGGGGGTTGTTTTCAAGACTGTATTCCACATTCAAAAGTGATTTAAATGAAATATTTTCTTTTCGTTAGTTTGGCCATCAGGCCGAGTCTGCTTCTTTGTTTAAGTTGATATAAGTGCTCTGTTGGCTTATACAATTTCGTTATTGTGATCGAAAGTTTGTTCTCACAGACGTGAGTGGGAAGAGGCTACTCAGTCCTGTTAAACGTGGCTGTTGCAGAATGTGTGTGCAAAGAGACTTTAGGCACATGTAAATTCATGAGAAATTACACTTTAGAAGCATAGATACTGGACACACTTTCCCTGATTCTGAAGGTGACTAGTAAGATGCTGAAAGATTTGAACTGTTTCCTAATAGCTGAAAAGGACTCGATTCCACTATGGGACTTCTCTCTAGTTGCTCTTGAAAGTGTACCTCCCATAGCTTAATTTCAGTGTATATCTTGGCTTAAATGAGTAGTGTTGGAATTCAGGAGTTTAAGTGGGAGATAACTTACTGTGATCAGAAAGGAGTCTTGATACTCACTCCTTAGTTGCAGTAACACATAATGTAAACAAGGAGCAAAACAATTCCTCCCTTGCTTCCCAAAAGGTCTGGACTTGATACTGTGTTTAGATTTGAGCAGACCTTTGCCATTTTCAATTTGAAACCCTACAGATTCCACTGTCTGATCTTGTTCTGTCTTCTTTCAATGTCTAGTGTTACCAGATGTGGCAGAAGAGACAGTCTCACCAACTAGAGCTCGGACCATGAAGGACTATGAAAATGTAAGCAGGTCTTGAATATGTAACTCAATGACAGATTTATAGCCAAAATATTTCTAACATGCTGGCTGAAGTGTTGACTCCTTGGGTCACATTCTTTAGTTTGTGTCAGTTAACACAGATCTGCTGGAGGTATGACCAGTTGGCTATTTGTGCTTTGAACTTCCCTTACTGAAGTATTGCTTTCAAAAGCAGAGGCACCAATTTGTTATTGAGACCAGCCAGCTGCTGCTCTTGTGAAATAAAAATTGGCACCCTCTGCTCCAAAGTTCATGCAATCACAGAAACATCAGCGCTTGGTTTGTGAATCTGCAACTGATTTATTTCAGGGAAGCATCAAGTTTATTTTCGTTTCGACTAGCACAAGAGTTGGCTTTTAAATTAATTGACTGCTGTATAATACCTTTAAATATGAGAGTGCCTGGAGTACTTTTGTTGTACAGGTCCAATACCATTGTATAAATTCTGTGGGTAAAACTGGTTTTGGCACTTAGTAGAATATAAAGGAAAATATCAAGGATTAAAAAAATAAATATTTGTGTTGGTTATTTGAACTAAGCCAATTGTTTATAGCTGCTGAATGATGCTTTGGTTGGGGCATAGCTGTGCTGCAGGACAGCTGCCCTAGTGAAAAGATTTAAATGAAGTTGCTATGAGTGTTGGAAGAAACTGCAGAGAGGAAAGCAACCAAAAATCTCTGAGATGGCTGCTTCAGATAAAGGCTGGGGCTTGCTGTCTTTAGAGGATGTGTTCAAGTGCCTGCAGCTTTTAGTGTGCTTCTGTCGCCGCTGCTATCTTTTGTGGCATTGTTATGTTTGAAATGAGTGTTGCTTCTAAACTCTTTCAGTTTCTTGTGGCCTTATAACCCTCTGAGGAGAAAGCTATGCTCTCTGCTCAGAATTCAAAGCTTGTTTTGAAAAGCCTTGGTGAAGGATGTTTTTACAGTCTGTATCTATTCTGCTTTCTCTGTGCGTTGGCTGGGATAGAAAGACACTGCCTTGGCATTGGTATGTGCTTCAAACCTTTTACCATGGTATCTACAGCATTCATTTGCCCAAGGGGAAAAAAGTTGTAGAAGGGAGGAAAAAAATCTGTGGTTTGTGCTTAGTGATGTAGAAGAGAAAGGGTCTCCCACAGGTCTCTGCCCTCCTGTTATGTACAGACATATTATGCTAAACTGAGCTTAAAACTTCTCATAGGCTTTTATGGATACCAGCAGTGTGATGGTGCTCAAGAATCCATTCAAGTAAAGGAAGAGGAACCCATTAAACACAGGGATGCTTCTGTAACTTCTAGATCCGAGTCTTTAAGATTGCTGGTAGCTGAAGGCTAAATTTGAGCGGGGGAACATTTACTTAGTCTTTGTCCTTTTACTCTTTACCAAGCATCCTGTGGTAGCTCTGTTTAGATGCACTGCTGGACTGACATCATAAGGCTGTTCTTATCCCCCTTTACCTGCTAATTCAGATTTGTTTTAAAGTGCTTGGAGGTGGTTTGTGTGCATATATCTTACTGCATGCATTTGCTGTTCTTTGAGGCTCTGTTTATAGAGGATATGAGAAGGAAGTAATGAAGAGTGGACTCCTTGCTTTGTAGGTCAGAGAGATCAAGGTGGATATAATGAGCCTTGAACGGGTTAAAGGGTGGATCCATGCATGTCCTTTTTTGTTTAGGCTGGAGAAGGTGCTGATCTGGATAGTATTAGAAGTGTAGGCTGCCTTAGCATTTATGGTGTGTCTCAGTCCTTGCAGTGTCGGGGGGAGCCACCTTGTGATAGAATATGTGATTGCATGGGCAGAGGGAAAAGTATCTCTGGGTTTATGAGATGTTCATGAATTGGAGGGGTGATGGGTATCACGTTGGGGAACTAAGTAATTATATTTGTGGGTTTTGTTTTTTCTTTTTGTCTTGTCTCCCCAAAGCCACTGAATCAGAGTTTTACTGTCTTGTAGAATGGCCTCTGATGGCAGGAACTGGTGTGCTGTGGAACCACAGCATCTGCTGCCACGTAACATTTTGCAGGAGTGGGAAGGAGCTGAACCGAGCTAGGCCAAGTGGTATTTGCTACCATGCTGCCTCTGGTGTGGCATATGGTGTGGGATGTACTGCATTGCTCTGGTTTTTCAAAGAGCATCTCTGCTATTTCTCTGCTTTTGTTCTTTTTTTAAATACAGAAGTCAATATGCATCATGGAATTAAGACTGAGTCTTTAGATGCTTAAGCTGAGAAGACTGCCACTAAAGTTCCTTTGCAGTGTGAACTCGTTCACATTTGACACGTTGCCTTTTTATGAAGCTGTAATGTTTTAATTGTAGTCTGCCTAAATTAACTTCTCTCTGAAACACTGAATGTCAGAGTTGAGATTTGTTTCACTTCTTGCTTTATGATTGTGTAGCCTCTTTTGTTTGCCTTCTGAAAGTGGTGCCCTTAGGCTCTTCAGTTTAATTCTGTTGCCACCCAAATAAGTGAGTAAAATGAAGGTGTGTCCAGTACTTTTGAAGTTGTGTTTTCCTTTTGACTCAAGCTATTGAGTGTGTGAAGACTAAGTAGAAGTTCAGCTGATACAATTTCAGAGTGTCCTTGACACTTGGATTTTTTTCTGGAAGAACAGGGGAAAATTGTTTGGAATGATCTGCTGACTGCTTTAGAAAAAAACAAAACCTATACAACTACAAACCAAATGCTGTAAGATCTGCTGTCACTGCTTGAACATCGAACTCAACTTGCCAGGAAGACCTGCAATATCTAGCACAGTTCTGCAATCTTGCTTCATTTAAGAAATGTTTAATTTCTTTGTTTACTGTGAATAATGATTTATCTTTTGAGCAGTATTCTGCATGAGGCACTGTAACCTGAAATACAAAGTTGTGATTTGGTCATGCTTGCATCAGTTTAAATGTTCCAAAATAGCCAATCCAATCATTTGAGAGATTCTGTGGTACTTCTGAGGTATCACAGATTGGGTAAGGTTGGAAGTGACCTTATAGATCATCTCCTCCAACCTCCCTGCCATGGGCAGGGACACCTCTCAACTAGACTTGGTTGCCCAAGGCTTCAACCAGTCTGACCATAAGCAGTTCCAGTGAGGAGGCACCCACAGCCACTCTGAGCAACATATTCCAGTGTCTCACCACCCTGGTACTGAAGAACTTCTTCATCAGACCCAGTCTAAACCTGCTCATTCACAGCTTAAAACCATTCTCTCTTTTTATGTCACTAGATACCCTTATGAAAAGTCCCTTTTCAGCTTTCCTGTAAGCTCCCTTCAGGGGTTGGAAGGCAGCTATAAAGTCCCCCTAGAGTTTTTTCTCCAGGCTGAACACCCCCAGGTCCCTCAGCCTACCCTGGTAGCAGAGGTGCTCCAGCCCTTCCAACATTCTTGTGGCCCTCCTCTGGTCTTGCTCCTACAGACCTGTTTCCTTCTTGTGGTGGGTACACTAGAACTGGATCCAGTATTCAAGGTGGGGTCTTACCAGAGCTGCATCAAGGGGCAGAATAACTTCTCTTCACCTGCTGACCATGCTCCTCTGGATGCAGCCCAGCACCACGATTTGGCTTCTGGGCCACATGAGTGCACTGCCTGCTCATCTTGAGCTTCTCATCAGTCAACACCCTCAAGTGTGTTTCTTCAGGGCTACTCTCCACCAACTTTGCCCCCAGCCTGGATTTGTGCTTGGGGCTGGCCTGACCCAGATGCAGGACCTTGCTCTTGTTGACCCTCATGCAGTTTGCACTGTCCCATTTCTGCAGCCAGTCAGGATCTATCTGGATTGCATCCCTTTCCTCGAAGCAGTTACAGCGTGCATAGTTCAGGTTTATATCCACTGCCGTTTGTGCTCATATAACTGGAACTCTAGGGTAAGAAAGATAACATTTAATATGTGTATTGCTGCTGCTTCTAAAGACAGGCCTCTTCAGGCTGTGCAAATGGCCCACAAGCTTTATATAGCCAAGTATGTTTTCAGTTGCTTGGATGATATTTCCTTGCGTGAATAATGATGAGGCATCTTGCTAGGCAAAGGGTGTATTAAGCTGAAGAATTGTTTGCAGATGCAGGTTCTGAGTACAGTTAAAGGAAATAGTCTTGGGTTTCACAAACCAAATATTTTCTGGAATTGTATTGCTAGTAATTTTTACAAGTGGTGCTGCGCTGGAAAAGCCTGCATCAATCTTTTATTAGGAGCTCTGTAACTTATTAGATTTCCTTTTGCTGAAAGCATCTGGCAGGGGACACAAGTCTTGTTTGAGTGAATGTTTTATGCTTAGTCTCTTAAAAAGAATTTAGAGGGAGACTCCTTTCTTTAATGAAACCATCAATTATGTCCCTGCTTCTTCTAGGTATACTAAGCATTTTTTTTTTTTTTCCCCAGGAACTGTGCTGTGAAATACGGGATAAAGCTTTTAGTGGCTCGATTGGGCTCGTGTGCCTTCTGTGCTTGTGGCTTTTCCCATGAGTTACGCTACCAGCCTGGCTGCCCAGCACCATCTATTAACAGATTTTTGAACAATACTCTTCTATAATTACTTGCTGAAGTGCTAGTTTCTTGGAGATTGGCAGGGCTATAAAAATCAGCACAAACTAAATTATAACATCCTGCACAAACCCACACAGTTTGGGTATGTGTCAGTGTCTCTCTAAATCCTCAGACCAACACAGGTGAAAAACAAACTCCAAAATGCTCAGAAGGGGTAGGCAGGAGTGAGGTTTCTTCTCAGGTTCAGTTCAGGTGACTAATGGAAAAGGAGGGGATATTATGGCTGGGATGAAATAGTTGGAGAAAAATGTGCTCTGTGGTACTTGCTGAAGCTATAGAAGATAGAAACCTGTTGCAGGGCTTGGGGTACTTGAAGCTTCCTGGCTGATGCTGTCTGGGAGGGAAGGATGTTTCCTTTTGATTTGCATGTCACATGCTGGTATTACCACCTTCAGTTTGAGCATGTGTACATCTTCCACACATGTACATGTTTCACTCTGTTCAGGGGATTGAATTCTAATATCATGCTGTGGAGAGGAAAACCCAGCCATAGGAGTTTTCACTCTTTACATGATGTGAAAGGCATGATGCTAATTTGCTCATTTTCTCTTATTTCACAGCAAATCAGTGACCTGAAAAAAGAGAATTTCAACCTGAAGCTTCGTATATACTTTCTGGAGGAGCGGATGCAGCAGAAGTTTGATGGTCCCACTGAAGACATATACAAAATAGTAGGCATTTAGATTTAATTAGTAGAACTAAGTATCCTTTTGAAGAGTTTTTGTGGGGAGGTTACTTGTTTTTCTTCTGAGCCTTTATTATTGGAAGCCTTTGTTATAATTATTTTGGTCTAATCCTTCTAATAATGTCTAAAATGCTCATTTTCAATTGTGGAAACACTTTCTTTCAGATGCATGAGTGCCTGTTGTTATGAGACAGACTAATAGACAAGAGGCCATGGTATTAAACTAGCTATTTAAATTGGACATTGGGAAGAAGCTCTTTACTATGAGGGTGGTGGAACAGGTTGCCTAGGGAGGTGGTGGAGGTTCCATCCCTGGAGAATTTCAAGGTCAGGCTTGTTGGGGCTCTGAGCAACCTGCTGGAGTTTGGGGTGTCCCTGCTGACTGCAGGATGGTTGGACTAGATGACCTTTAAAGGTCTCTTCCAGCCCAGTGTGTTCAGTAATTCTATTTTATGTTTACTGTGAGTGGTTGTGCTACTGACATTGTATCCTGAATGGGGAAGAGAAGCAGCAGGATTTTTCTCCTGCATTTGGGATGCAGTTACTGTGCTTTCTAATACTGGACAGTCCAGTTCATCCCTCTATTCTTTCCTGGCTATGTCAGTGGAGCTACTTGGAGGTTGTTTGGGCACTTTAGCTTTGAAACCTGTAGATAAAGTTGTATTGGAGTTTTGTGTAGCTTTCTGCTCTGGACTAAAGAATGCCTATTTGTACAGGATTCAGGAAAACTCTGTGGTTCTTATGTCAGTTTTTAGAGTAAACTGGTATCTTTTTAAGCTGGAAGAAGGATCTGAGTTGAGTGCTATGTCTTGCATTCTCCTTATTTCAGGTTGGTAGATGCTAGCAAACATTTCTCATTTAGCAGTGTCTGTGTCCTAGAAGGGAAAAGAAGTCATTTTGGTAACTCAGTAGCCTGTTACTTATTACAGATGCTTTCATCAGGTCTCTTTTCTGTAATAAAATAGAAATTCAAGTCTCTTGATGCCTGTTGTAGTAGTTAAGTACATAAACTGATGTTTAACTAGGTCATGGCTTCAGCTTAATATTGTTGATGGGTCTGCTGTCGTTATACACTGATGTCTGTTTTCCAGTTGCTGATGTATTGGAATGGTCTCTGCCAGCTTGCAGCCAAGGAGATCATTGTTCATCATGTGCTTATGCCATGAGTAGTTTTCTCAGACTATAACAAAATGATGTTAGGATGATTAAAAACCCCAATAGTTGACACAGTCAAGTTTTTAAAAGAAAAAAAAAATCTCATAGCTCAAAGAACCCTTCATGGAAGCACTAGAAACTCCCAAGGTTATGTGCAGGGCATTTGTATTGCTTGGATACAACTGTCCTAAATGCTTTTTGACATTTCTCAAAAGTCCTGAACCTTGCAAAATGTGTCCTTTAGAAACGACTATGTCTCTCTGCTATTCTTGGCCCAATTATACTTTGTATCTGCTGGTCCAAGCAAAATGTAATTTACACATTGCCAATAACTTTTGGGTAGGGTGACCTCTGAATTATCTCCAGAGACTTTCATTCTTTTGTCCTAGAACATTGAGCTGAAAGTTGAGATAGAAAGTCTGAAGCAGGAACTGCAGGAGAGAGAGAAACTGCTCATCAAAGCCTGGTAAGTACCACTGCACTTCTTGATGGCTCTTCCTTAGCATTTCCAAGGTCTTGCTTCTGTTTGTTTTTTTTTTCCTAGTGTTTTAGGAGATCCCAAAGTGGTGTTTTAAGGGCATTTATCTAGAAATTGCTTCATTCATTACTGAAATTACACTTGTGAATTCTTAAACACACAATTATCTTGCTGTAGTTACACTGGGTAATGTGACTGGAGATCATTCTTTGTTCTGCTGTATTTTTTTGCATAAATAAATGACTCCCTAGTTGGAAATGGCTCAGCATTCCTATTGTAGCCAACAGCTTAATTGTCTCAACAGGTGAAGAGATGGAATTATTTGTTTTATAGCACTGGATTGAGAAGAACCTTACCAAAACACTTCTCAGTAAGGCTGAGAAAGTGGGTCATAACTAATTCTTGTGCTTTTAAGTGATATAAAAAGAAAACACTTAAAATTCTTGCCTTTGTTAGAACCTCTTTTCTAAATAATGATTGATTATTTTAATATTATGTAGTGCTGCACTGTCTTACAACATGAGCAAGGAGGAATATGGTCTGGGGAGGGAATGGGTAGCTGTAGGGCTGCCAATAGCCTGTTAAACTGCTTCCTTCTAGATGTCTTGTTCAAAACTAATCCAGGCTGGCAATGACTGACAGCTACTGACTGCTGTGTGGACCTCATGTTCAGTGGAGTGTTCTTTGTGTGCTCTACCTCACATGGCACTGAATTGTTACCAATTAGCCTTTAAGTAGTTGAGAGTGGCTGAGTTTCAAGTAGATCCTGAGGACCAGATTAATTTTTGTTTGGTCTCTACAGGTAGATATCAAAGGGTTTTGCTGGGCTTTGGGTGGAACCTGGCACAAATTCAGAATAGGAAGCAAAATTTAGGGGGAAATGAAAAAAAAAAAGTGGTCATCCTTTGTTCACTAAGGAAACATTGGCTGTTCTTTTCTTACAAGGTATTAACAATTACTGAAAACACAGCTGGAGGTATCTCAGCAGCTGTGTGTCTTCAGTTTATCCCAGTGCTGCCTTTTGTAGTAGATCCAATTCTAGCAAAGCCTTGATACTGTATTTAGAAGCTTGACAAATATGAAAGAGGTATGACAGTTTTTTGTCATACAAATAGTCTTTTCTTATGCACTGTGGTGAGGCTGGTGTGGGGAGGCTCTCAGGCTGTACCGTCAGATTCACAGAACCATAGAATGTTTTTGGTTGGAAGGGACCTTGGAAGGTCATCCAGTCCAGTCCCCCTACAATGAGCAGGGACATCTGCAACTAGATCAGGTAAACATGTCCCTGAGTGGAGTAGTTTGGTGTGCTTGGATTTAGCCTTACAGTGATAGGCAAGTACAGATAAAGGGGAGGATGCTTGTGCATAATCTATCAGCCACTTGCACTTTAAATGTTCCCCACTTTGATATGCAGTGAGATCTGTCTCTGTATTCTGATCTTTCAGTAAGGCAGTTGAAAGCTTGGCCCAGGGTGGTGATGCTGAAATTCAGCGTGTGAAAGAGGAAGCACAAAAGAAGATGCAAGAGATGGAAGAATTTCTGACCAGCAGAATAAACGCTCTGGAAGAGGTGAGTGGCTGAAACTGAAGGAAGAGTTAGAGATCAGTCCTGTCTTTGTTCTCTTGTCTGAGATTTGATGCTGTGGTCTACCTCTGTCTTCAGAGTTGGTCCTGCTTTCCTGGAAGAGCAGTCAGTGCAAAGCCAGGGCTGGGGTAGAAAAGAGGGAATTTAAAAACAAGCAACAATGAGAGGGAAAGTGTTTTTAGCTGCTGTTTGAATGTCAGATATGAGGACAGGCATTTGTACCCATTGGTGGCATTTGGGTATATTCAGCAAAAACCTTTGATCCTGGAATTCCAGTGTGAGGAGATTGCAATCTGAAAATAAAGATCTGAAAGAAATTATATGTGGTGTATGAGTGTGGGGTTTTTTGGAGTCCTTGTCTCCATGTATTGGGTCACCTAGAGGAAGCTGACTGGAATCTCTGGGTGTTATCTCCATTTCCATTGCTATTAAGAGGAAAATGTGTGGTTCGTATTTTATCAGCTCTTGCACAATATTATAAGTGATGCTGGGAAGAGTTCCAATTAGCTACAGTGAGCCTGTGAATATTAATTTATTCTCTGACTGAATAAAAAAGCCTTTCTTTAACCTCTGTAAGTGTAGCTATTTATTATGATAGCGGTAGGACAGTGGGATAAAGCCAGATTATAACAGCTAAATCTAAAGCCATAGCACAGGCATTTCTGTTTCCAGTTCTGATATCGGTTAGGGTATTTATGTTCTCTTTATGTGCCACAGAAAATGGATTGATCTCGAAAATGCAGACACAAAGAATTCGGAAGCATTTGCAAAACATTTGAACTTCTTGGTAAAAGTTGCTAAATTAAACGTTGCCAACATATGTTTGGTGGAAGAAACTTCTGTATGTCAAAAGATTTGTGGGCATTTTGTTCTGCAAGGCGTCAGGACTGTGTGTTTTAATTACAGAATCTTAAAGTTGCCCGAGAAGATGTGGAAAAAGCCATTGCAATGTCAGAGAACGAGAGAGCTCTGAGGGCTGCTGCCGAGGAGAAACTTTATTCTGTTATGAACGCCCCTGCAAAGGATGTGGATGTGATTACAGGAGCTGAGAAAGACAGGTCAGAACTCTTGCTGGTGATGTTTGTAACTGCTGGATTCTTTATCGTTGAAGTGTGAAGAGTTGACATGGATATGGGGTTTAACAGCTTGATCAGATAGATGAGTGAGTGTTCCTGACCATCTTTTCAGCTATTAATCAACAGCAGCAAAGCAATCAGTTTATGTGCTTCATGATGGTGAAATCATCTTTAAAAGTTGTGTGAAAGGATCAGCATGCACAGGACATGAGCATCTCCTACTTCAAAACAGCTTTGCTGGCTTATCTCCTCCTGCTTGCTGCTTTCTTGGACCATTGCTGAGTAGAACTTGACTGCTATTTATGTTCACTTGCTGCTTCTGTGGTGCCTGTGAAGTTGTTTATTCCAGGCCTAGTGATCTGTTTGTTGAGGTTGATAAAAATAATGGGAAGAGAAACATGCTATGCCTGAGCTTCATGGGTTTGATCTGGTTTGCAAAGCACTGCCTTTGCTTTGGCAGGTAGATGGGAAGGTATCTGGGTTGTTCAATGATTTTAGGTGGGGCAGAGTGTGTAAACTCAAATCTCAATACTTTGGAGGATATTTAAGTGTTTTGTTACACTTATGGGGTAAAATACATGCCTGGCAAGCCTTGCAGTAAAGCTTTGTTGCTTTGGGTATGTGAGCCCAGAGTGGAGCTCAAAAGATTTGTTAGGATTGCTTATGGTTTGGAGTATCTTTTCCTGTCTGTGACTGAACCCTGGAGGTAACTGCTCCCTGAGTAACTGCATAATTAGTCTACCCTGGTAACAAAGTTATGTTGGCCTGAGGCTTTTGTTTCACAGGTTTTGTGTTACAGTAGGTCCCAAGCAAGGTTTGCTCAGTTTTCCAGCCAGTTTTTGTAAAAAAAAAACAACCCATAAAATCTGAATCTACAGTGACATAAAATTGTGAAGCTCTTTTAGGGAGTTTTGATACTCCATCTTATGTGCCCCAACAGCAATTGTAACCTGGTTCTCAAGTTGTCTTCCTCCTTTCCCTTTTCCTGCCTCCCTTTCTGTCTCTTAGTCATCTCTGTCACCACAGTTGATCTCCTGAGTGACTTGAGCTGGGAGGGAGTTCTAAAACCAGACCTTTTCAGAGGTACTTTAGTTACCAGTTCGGTAGCTTGAGTGAAAACAGTGCTGAAAGTGTGGAAAGAAATTGTCTAGATTTGATCACTGAAATGAAGATTGTGTGGAGAAAGATGAAAAATGTATTTCCCCCCCCCCTTCTCTCCCCACTCCTTGTGATGCAGCGTTAGCAGAATCTTCCCTAATTACGTGCTGGTAATTCAGTGTAAGTATTCACAGGATCAGAAAAATGCAGTGCTAATGGAAGAGAAAAATATTTGACTTATTGAAATGAATCAAATATTAATGTGCAACGCTTTAAACTTACCTGGGAGTAGAACAACTGGAATTTACATTGTGTTAAAAAGATTCTTTCACCATCTAGACTCCAAAAGTACTAAGAGCTGGCAGCTGGCATCTTATATACTAAAAGTGTCAAGATATGTATTGACCAAAGAAGGTAGCACTGGCTTAATTTTTTATTTTACATATGTGAAACAAGCTGCTGCTTGTGGCACAACTGTAAATGGAACTTGGTACTTGAGGGATGCTTTGTGGTGACACGTAAGGATCCAGTGTGGTATGTGCCAAGAGATGGAATAGATGGATGAAGCTTTTTGTGTGTGCTGTGAAGGATCATGTTACTAAAATATTAAAGCTTAAGTGTTGACATGTGAAATGATACTGGAGGAGAATAAGAAGGAGCATTTTGCAGACAGCTCAACCCTGCTTGTAGCTTGAGTTAAAGTTATGGCACCTTTTTCTGGTTTCTCTGGAGGGAGGAGAGCTTGTGCAAGTACTTCCCTGGGATTTACAAGTGCTCAGCTAGGGGAGTTGTCTGCAAGATTTACTGCAGCGACTGGAGAATTGGTGCAAGATTAATATTAAAAATCTGATCATTTCAGACTTATAGAACAACTGAATCTGTCACTCAAAAGTAAAGAAGCTGTAATTCAGCACCTCGAAGAGGAAAAGTCTCAGAGTGGACTTTATGATGGGAAGTCACCAGCAGAAAAAATCAGGGAACTTACCATTGCCTTGAGACATGAAAAAGACAGTGAGATAGAGGTGAGAACACTGACTCAAGTTCCATGTTGTGAATCTTAAAGGTATTGTGCATGACAGTATGTGAGGCACTGAAGCCAATTTTTTAACATACTCCACAGTTACTCCCTCCCTTCTCCATTTCCTGACTGTTCACTCATGTGTGGTTTTGTGGTCAATATGCATCCTCATTATCCATGCTCAGCTTTCATTCAATAAGAGGTTGTGTTGCCAATTGACTTTATGCCTCTGTTGTAGATATTTCTGTAAAGCAACTGCCCAGTATATATTTATATAAAAAAATGCTAGGTGAAAATAGATCCCTCAAGAAACGACACAACTTCTGCACAAGTTAAAAATGACTGGAGATTATTTTTGGGAAGTATTCAGTATCTCTGTGGTCTGGAGAAAAAGCTGTGGCGAGGGAGATAGACATAAAAAACCTCATGAAATTAAGTGCCTGGCCTTTAGCTTTCAAAGGATGCTAAGAGTCAGTCTTTTGTTTCACTTGCCTCTTAAACAGGAAGACAGATATCCTGAAAGCTGCAATGTCTGAAGGTTTTTGGTTTGTTTGGTTGTTTGCTTGCCTTCTTTTTCCCCACTGGTTATTCAAGCAATAAATTACAGCAGGCAGAATTAAGCAAATAATCATGGGAGCTGCCATGCTGCTGAGAAACTTTCTTTCCCTTTTGTTTTGTAACTTCACATTGATCAATACCTGCCTCTTGACATAGGCAAGGGAACTTTCTACCATGGTGCTTATTAGTGGAATTAAAATTTTGCAGTTCTGGGTCTTCTTGCAATTAAATCAACATGTGCCAGGAAAAAACTACCCTAGTTTCACAGGCACAGTTTGGTGTCAAGGTGGAACGGGGTCATCTTTAATCATTTCAGAGCAGGTGGACAGACTGTGTGGTCATTTTGGGGAATGCAGTGTTGGAGAAAAAAGATCTGATAAATACCTTTTGCAGAGCTGTGTTTATATATGTGATTACTTACAAAATTCTGTAACCTCCCCAAGGAAAAGTGCTAATTAAAATATCCCTTGATGAAAGCATCTTGCTGACATAGATAAATGCCACATGAAAGTGCATTTTTATTAACTCAGCAAGCACAGTTATCCTATCTCAGGGAAGACCATGTCGTGTTGGGGGTTGGTTTGTGTTTTCTTCTTAATTTGGACAGGCTCAAACTGTGCCCAGGTAGATTTGTAGACTTGCAGGAGGCAACTGCTTCAATATATCCCTGCCAAAAGATGTATATAAAGTTGCTTATTTCCTGCCCTGCTCATTTTGTATCGTTTTAATACTTGCTGAGCTCTGTTTGTGTTGGGAAGGAACAACGTGGCTAATGACTGTTTTGTCCTTACAGGCTATTAGAATGGAGCTTAAAAATGAGAGAAATTCCTTTGAGAAAAAAATTCAAGTAAGTTCTAGTTTAGTTTCTGTTTCCTTGACTGCTTGCAGTGCATGTTGGGGTCTCTTGTGTTATGCATTCGCAGAGAGGCCTTGACTCCAAAGGAAGCAAAGCAAGTCCTCTGGTAAATTATCTTTTCTGTCAGATGACAGTGAGGCTCACCTTGGTTTTGAAGCAATTTCAGTTAAGCTGATGGACACCCCCATCAAGTATTGAGGCTGATGATCATGGCCAGCCCATGAGATTAGGCTTCTTATCCTGTATTCCAGGCACATCTCGAAGATGATGGCTTGCATTTTGGGACTGTATTTTATGTTAGTAATCTGAGTAATAAGATATAAGAACTCTGAGAGAATGTACTTATTAATGTGCAGCTCCAGCATCTCTTAGTGGGAAGTTAATGCAACTTTCACATAATCTAATTTAGTTACTTAAAGAAGAGCTACAAGAGAGAGAAAATGAGCTTGCTGTTGAAAAGAAGAATGGCTTGAAAAGGGATAAAACCATTCAAGGGCTAACTGTTGCATTAAAAGCAAAGGAAAAAGAGGTATGGTGATTGTGATCTTGCTGGTTTGGTGAACTATCATTGGGAGGGGAATGTGTGTGTTGTGTGTGTGGCAGGAGATGTCTGATCTCAGTGTAGCCATTGGGAGGCTTCCTAATGTGGGTCCTGAATCACTGCCATCATACCTGGAGAGGCAGTTTTGTTTATATGAAGTTTTGGACCTTAGACTGGAGAGAGAAGAAAAAGATACTTAACTGAGACTTTCTCCATTGTGAACTTGGAGAGAAAAATATTTTCGGTTGCACACTGATTTTTGTCAGCTCTGAGCACCACTTAAAAGGTATGAGAAGTCTTTTGTGTTGAATAAGTGGAGCTGTCATAAAGACAGCTAAAATAGGAGAGGTCGCCATCAGCTGAAATTCAGATGTGGGAGAAAGGGACATGTTTAACTTGAATGATAGTGAGTGGTGTCTTAAAAAGAACTTCTTTGTACAGTATTTATTATGATGCATGTGGTGTGTTTGTTCTTCAAAGTGTTTGTTTTGTGTAGTTGGATGAATGGATAAGGAGATGAGATAGCTGCTATTGAGTCACCATCCCTTGGAAATAACAACATAGTATTAATTTTACTTTACTTAAAGAACGAGGAGCTTGCTTCTGAAATCGAAGTTCTCAGTGCTTCATTGGCTAAGGCAAGAGAGGCAGCTCACAAAGCACACATCCAAAAATTCAAGGTAAGAAGCAAACAATGAATGTGACTTCACCCATTGCTGTTCCTCCCTTCTCCATAATTCCCCACAGTGGGTAGTGCTTTGTATGTCTGAAAGTAGAATTTGCAATGTGAAGATATTTTTCTTATTAAAGAAAAACTGAAATAATTTAAATGATAGAGTGTTAAAATGTCAGGTTGTTGATCTAGTTTCTTCAGCTTTTTTTTTTCTGTGCTATCTGAGAATTAAGGGAGAAATGTGTAAAAACAAAAGGAGTTAAAGCCACAACTACTTGTGGAGCTGAGAAGACCTTGAGCTTTCTTTCTTTGTGGACTTGAGAATGTTTTGGGTGTTCTTCCAAAAGTATGGTAACAGCACACACTGTTGGACTGGATGAGAAACACTTGCTTGGATCTCTTTATATAATAGAAGTGAAACCACTGTTTATGGAACAGTGAGTTCTGCTGTAGTAATGCTCTCATGTGTCTATGTGCTGGATTGAACTAATTGGAGAATTTGAGTGAGAAAAATAGACTATAGGTTGAGAAATGAAAACTCTTGATGTCACTTCACTCACAGCTTTACTGAGAAAGAAAAAAAAATGTTTCGAGAGTTGTAACCCAAAGGACTTCATGATGAGAATTTAAACGTTATGAAAGTCTTAACATGTAAAGTGGGAGAAAGTAAGGGTTTAATATTACAATAGACAACATAGTCATGAATTGGTTTGATTTGGAAGGGACTTCAAAGATAATCCTATTCCAATCCCTTGCTATGGCCAGAGACACCTTCCCACTAGACCAGGTGCTCAAGGCCCCATTGAACCTGAGCTTGAACACTTTCAGGGATAGGGCATCCACAACTTCCCTGTGCAACCTGTTCCGGTGTCTTCTCACCCTCACGGTGAAGAAACTGTCTCGTGATATTTTCAAACTCACCTAAAGCTTAAGCCTGGCAAAATGAAGCAATACTGATTAGAGGCAGTGATGAATCTTCCATTCTGGTGTTTGCTCATCCACTTGGTCTCAGAGCTCAGCAGGAAGGGAAGAGGTTGATTTGCTTGCCTCTAAAGTACGCACACCTACCGCTTTTGTGACTGACTGTACTGCCTTTTGATTTCAGAGTCTAGTGGAGTAGTAATGCTTAGCACTCCATTTCTTCAAAAGCCATTTGTTTCTTTTAAGCCCGAATTTTAAGTGTGCTCTACTGAGAGCCTGCTATTTCTTCTTCAAGTCATTTTGGCATGTGTGAATCTATAGCTTATGTTGCTTTTTCATACTATGGAAGTCCTGCTTTGAAGTATGACTCTGATTTTAACCATTTCATTTTTAGGAGAGCTTGATTATTTTTGCAAAGTTCTAGGTTTAAAAAGCCTGCAACTAATTCCTCCTGTCTACAGAATCCATATTGCATGGTGGGTGACAGAGCAAGCCCTTCTCCTCATTACTCTGCTACTTAGCTACAAACTTGAGTTGAAGGCAGCTCTCTGTGAGTAGATCATGCTGCATAGCTCACTGCTCCTGTCATCTGTATTGTGAACGTGGAGGCTGGTTATAACCATATTTGAAGGGGAAGAACACAACTCAGACTTGATATTGCATATAAAAATATATGATTTGGGAGCTACCTCACCTAGTCTGGATTCAGACTCACTCAAAAGTAGAAAACTTGATGTTGCAAGAGCTTTGGGAACCAGTCATAATGAGACGATTCTGTTTGCACTCAGAACTCCTTTGCAGGTCAGCCTTTGTCTAATTCTTATCCTGCACTGGATGTCATTGAAAGCTGTGTTTTTAGTAGCTGAACACATTTCCAGTTTAACATTTCCCCTTTTGTGTCAGTAGCTGTCATCTCACAGCATTTTTGCACTACAGTTTCGAAATACTGGGAAGAGGTGTGGGGGAGTGGGTTTGGATGCAACAGGATGAAAGACTTCCCAATCTCTGCAAAATTGCGTTATAGAACTTAAATGGTGCTTTGTGTTTCAGGGTGCAGAGGATTATCAAGCTCTCTTGATGGAAAAAGAGACCCTCTTAGCAGAGCTGCGCTCAGAAAACCTGACAAAGGATGCTGAGAATCGTAAACTACAAAGGAGGATTAAAAGGACCGATCAAGAGCTAAATGATTTGAATTTAGAAAGAGAGAAAATGGAGAAGGAGCTGGATGAAGCACAACTACAGAAGAGCAGAAGTGACAAAACCATTAATGTTATTATCCCGTTTTCCTTTTCTTTTCTCCTTTATTTTGTAAAGTTTAAAAATATTTTAGCAGTTGCAGCATTTCCTTTTCTAACATTGAGTTCAATCTGAATAATTTTTGCAGAGGTAAATGCATTTGCCTAGTGTCAGTGTTCAGAAGAATGTGGCCGAGGAGGCTGAGGAAAATTCTGGCACACAGCCTGAAAAGAAAAATATTTTTAAATATTTTTGTAGTCTTACTTAGGTGCTAGGAAAAATTACAGGATCAAAGGATCACAGGATGTTAGGAGTTGGAAGAGACCTCTGGAGACCATTGGGTCCAACCCCCCCTGCTAGAGCAGGACCATGCAATCTAGTGCAGTTTGCACAGGAAGGCATCCAGATGGGTCTTGAAAGTCTCCAAAGGAAAACTCCACGTCTTTGGGCAGCCTGTTCCAGTGCTCTGTGACTTTCACAGTAAATAAGTTCTTCCTGGCGTTGAGCTGGAACTTCCTGTGCTATAGTTCTACGTTTATTGCCCTTTGTCCTGTCACAGGGCACAAGTGAGCACAGGCTGTCCCTGTCCCTGCCTTCTTGATACCCAGCCCTCAGATATTTCTAACAACTTATTAAATCCCCTCTCAGTCTTCTCCAGACTGAACAGCCCCAGGTTTCTCAGCCTTTCCTCATCAGGCAGTGCCCCAGTGTTTTAATCATCCCTGTAGCCTTCTGTTGGACACTCTGTCCCCCCTGCACCAGGGAGTAGCTTTTCTAAGTGGTAAATGGTTACTGGTGTGTTCATTTTCTCTAAGGAGAGAATCTGAATGTGCACAACTATGTATGTTTAATTTCTGCTCAGTTTGTCTTCTGCATGTCTATACATTATTTTAAATGACACTGTGGAAATTAAACTTTCTTCCAGGTTCAAATGCAGAGCAGCAGGAAGTAGCCAATTTTTGCAGCCTTAAGCTAAGCTTCAGCTTGCTTTTTGCTGTCATAGCAGGGGCACTGTGAAGGCTGGATGGTTAATAATTGCTGCTTGTGAAATTCCCAAAGCACAGGATTAGTTGATCACAATTTAGCATAGAAATTATGTGCTGTTTGTGACTTTTTTTTTTCTAGCTTCATATGGATTTCAGGAGTATTCTGATCATCTTAGTCAGAAATTTTCAGCTAGGACCAACCTTAAACCAGAAACCTGTTGTGATAGGATGGGAGGGGAATGGATTGAAGCTGGAAGAGGGCAGATTTAGGTGGGATAGTAAGAAGAAATTCTTCACAGTGAGTGTGGGGAGACTCTGTAACTGGTTGCCCAGGGAGATGGATGCTCCCACCTGGGAGGTATTCAAGGTCAGGTTAGACAGGCCCTTGAGTAATCTGCACTAGTGGGAGGTGTCCCTGCCCATGGTGAGTGGTTTGTAGCTGCATGATCTTTAAGGTCCATTCCAACCCAAACCATTCTGTGATTCTGATGAGGGTTCTTCACTTTGTTGTAGGTGTTTAGATAAGCACTTCTGCTTCCAGCACACACAGCTCAGGCAACAAAGTGAATCATAGTTTTGGTTGGAAGGGACCTCCAAAGGTCATCTAGTCCAACCTCCCTGCATTGAGCAGGGACATGAAGGATATGATTTCTTCTTTTCTTCCTGTGAAAAAAAGATCCCTCTTCTGCTCAGTGTTTGACAGAAAGCCCACTTGTCACCTGGATGTCTTGCCACGTGGATTTTTATGAACACTTCTCACAATTGCTTCCATCAGGGCAGCACTTGCATAACGAATAGAGTCCTGCCTGATGCAAAGTCTGGTCCTCATCAGTTTGGGGTTAGTGTCCTGCTGTATTATGAAACGAGCTGGTCTTTATTCAGTGCATGCTTTGGCTCAGTTATTAACTAAGGACCTTGGTAGAGCAGCTATAGGTAGGAACTGCTGTCCCTGCAATATCATTTAGCACCAGCAGAGGGATCTCTTTACCTACAAACAGATAAGTGCTTCACCCCCCCACCCCCCTCCATCCTTCTCCTGCCCCCAATTTCTCTTGCATTTGTGGTTGATTGTCAACTGTGGTTAGGCTGCCGTCACAAAGTCTCTATCTTTGGTATGCTTTGAAAAAAAAATTTTCAGGGTGTTGAGGTTAAAGAGAGAAAGAACAGATCGCTCCTGTCAGTAAAACAGCCACAAAGCACATATTTTATTGATTTAAAGCGTTTTATATATAACTGTCTTCTTTATTGAGTACTTTTTTTTCATCTTTTAGGGGAGCTGGAATGTAACTCTGTGTAGGAAAGGTGGGGAAAATAGGATTGGGTAGGGAGTTGCCAAGGGATTCAAAGTTCCTTGTACTATGGAAACCTATTTGGCTCCATTATGTCCCAAGTTTTTCATGTAAATGACTGGCTCCATGGGGAGAAGCATTCCTGCCAAAAGATGAGCAGTCTTAGAAAAATTATATCCCTAACCTATTTCCTCCTTCTTGCACAACAGCTGCTTCAATTTCAGAGTTGCTGGTACATTTGGATATAGCAACATTGCCTGTGAAATGTTGCCCATTAAGTAGTAGAGATGTGGGAATAAAAAAAAATATGCTGGGGTATTCTGCACTTTGACAGATAGAAAATGACTCCAGTGATCTGATGTGAACTTTTTATGAGATAGCCTTAAAAATTCTATTCTGTTTGTGCTCCAAGATACTTATTTAGCAGTTTTTCAATTTTGTTAGAATAAAACTAGCAAGAATGTGTATAAACAGAAGAAAATGCCTTCAACATCTGTAATGAACTGCTGCCCTAGCTCTTCACTCACAGGGACATTTTCAGTGACTCTTTGTGTTCTCTAGCTGAAGTAATCCAATTTTTTGCATGTATTTAATTTGAAGAAAGAAACCTAAAACTTCAAAGATCCAAGAAAGGTATTTCTGCCCTGTTGTTAATCCAGTTTAGAGTTAATTTGGGCATTCCTGTCCTGGGATAGAAGGAAGTTAAATTAAATTAAGACTGGTACATATGAGCTGATAATTCAGATCTCAGACTCTGCTTAGCATTGGGGGTCTTCTGCAGCAATGGGCATAGGAGTTCTTGAGCAAAGTCTCTCTTTTGGTGGATGGATGCCCTGGCTTTTCACTGGGTCAGCTTTAAAAGCAAAACTTTTCGCTTCTCTACTTTCCAGAGGATGCTGTTAAGTAGCAGTTCAGCATCACTTTAAGCAATTTGAGACCAGAGGGCTTGGACATATACTCTTACATAAAATTACTGAGGAATAAACATCAACTCATCCTTAATGTTCCTTGTGTCCACCACGTTACTGTATCTGTAAGAGGGCTGCAGTGCTTCTGGGTCGAAGAGTTTGTTCAAATTTACATGATTAAACACCTGAAGTATCCATTCTCTCTCCAGGCCTAAATGTAGTCAATTAGACTGTATTTACTAGGTATTCATATTTGATCAGTTGGTTGGGGAAATGCAGAATAACTCATTAGGCAGAATTTATTATTTAGCCTTCCTACCTGTAGTTTAGCCTGAGGGGGAGGTTTTGGAGCTTCACGACTTAATTATTCACCAACCTGTTTTCCATCTGACAAGGAGGGGGAGGCATCTGCTCCAGTCTTCTACATTATAGTGTTTCACATTTAGTTTTCTTAGTTCAACTATCATTAATCATAGCAAAGTCTCTTGGGAAAAAGCTTGGCAGAGGGAATTGCAAAGTTTATGCTCTGAGAACTGTAGGTACTGTATTATCCTTGCAATTCAACCTATGGAACCCAATAGATTTTTATTTTCTCCTAGACAATTTGAGTGGGCAATGAGCTCAAGCAACGTGCTGTAGTGATAGATAGTTTTGTGTCGTGCAGATTTCTAGAAAGATAATTGTCAGGCTCAACTCTGACTTGTTTTGGGTAGGATTTGGGTGCAGAAATAGTAGAGGCAGAGTTTCTGCAAGATCCACAGCTGCATGCCTTGACAGGCCCCCTCCTTCCACAAATGTAGCCATAATATTTGTGCTGCTTTAGAGACAAGCAACATTTCTATACCTGCCAAGTGTACATCAAGGTGACTGAGATTAGATAATAGGGGGTGTAGTACTGTTATTGCGGCAGCATCTTTTCTGTCTCTGCATGTCTATTGTCTTCTTAAAAGCTGTTTATGATTTTCATGAAGAGAAGTTAGAGTCACTTGAAGTCATAGGATAGGTCAAAAAGTGTTCCTTTGATGTTTAGTTGTATAATGGGTGATGTATCCCCTTAAAGCCTCTCAGTGATATAAAACCTATCTGAAAGTAGAAAACCTGTAAGACCTATCTAAAAGTAGAGAGCCAAGGGCTGAACTTTACAGTGCCATGAAAATCATGACTGTGCTGTGATCCTTTGTTTCCAGTTCATGTGTTGTGTATGAAGTGGCTTAGTGAGACACCCTTGAAGACCTCCTTAACTTGAAGACAAAAGACTTTCCAGTTATCAGACCTTGCACTACTTGCAGAAGAGAGCTGTGCTACACTGCAGCTGATACTTGTAGTTAGTAAGAAACAGGTATTTGAGAAAATATTTCCAATTAGAAATATTTGAGAGTTTGTGTCTGTAGAAAAAAAAAACAAACCAACAAAACTTGGAGCTGATTCTGCAGTTCTTCAGTTTTCTTCTTTAGGCAAGTAGCTGTTGCATCCGGAAAGAAATTAATTGTATTAGTTTGCAGAACTGAAGGCCTGAGCTTAATCATTCTTTGAAACTGAGTAATGTCTGAGGTTTTTTGGGAGCTATTAGGCATTTCTTAGCTGAATCCTGGTAATGAAACTAAAATGAAGCAAGTAAACCACAAGGCATTGTAAATGACAATTTGTATTTAATGTGCAAAATAAACAGAAGTAATACACCGAAGTAGTAAAATGATGTTAAGGATTAGATGTGAACCTGCATGAAACAAAGTAATTAAGTCAAGGAAAGGACATAAAACAGTTTGTAAAGAGATTGCAATTAAAGTGTCACTAGTACTATTTCTTTGTACTTAGAATAAGAAACAACTATTGAATTTTAAATCTCGGTGGAGGTAAATGTAAAGTTTATAGGTGGCTACCATATGTGCAAACTATTTAAAGGGCTTATGGTATCTCACAAATGGGCCCTTTTGGGGAATAAATGGGAAACATTTATTTTAAGATGTAGGCTGTGTTACCTGGTTCTTTGAATCTGAAGAGAAGTTTAGATAGTATAAAGTCTATTGTAAGCTTTAATTGTTTAATTTTAGATAACAGCTCCTTTGTTGCAAGTTTCCACTTCTCATTTTTAACACAATCCATGCAGTAAATGCTCTACATCATGCAGGGTAAAAGCTGCTAAAATGAGGCTTCTTCAGCTGCCAGTGGTGAAACTTTCAACGAATCAGCAAAAGGGTTTGAAGTGACACAAGCAGTGGTGGTGGGAGAGAAGTTGCAAGGACAGAGAGGACATATTATGGATTTTTCTACTGCCGTGTGCTCTTGAGTGTTTTCTGCGCTATAACTAGGAACTGGCTGTTAATTGCACTTTAAGAATTTCATAGATATTTCCATCCCTGTGGTGATTGTCCCAGTTAATAATAAAATTGAAGGAACAGGAATTTTTTTATGCTATTGCTTGGAACCCAAGGCTTTATCAGCTGGTTTCCTTTGAAACCCCAAAGATAGCTGTGTTGACAGATGGTGAATTTTCAAGCGAAGTGGAACAGGATCTGTAGGAATGCAGAGGAGAAAGCTGGAATTGTAGTGTCAAGTGGAAAAGTTGCTTTTTACAGTGGTATATGCTGATCCTAACAAATCTGACTCCTTTGGACTTGCTACTGCATATGGCTATCAAGAGATTGTTTCTGTGTTTCAGAAGCAAAATGGACAAAGAAGTTTGTTTCTCGCATGGGGAGCTAACATGTGGACATGATGCAACTAATCTTGAAGGTGCAGGAAGCAATTAACAGCCAGAATCAAGATCAAGTCCTCTTTACTAATTCTAATCAGGAGACTGACCTGATTGGTCCTTGGAAGTTTGTGCTCTTGTCAGAAGAAAGTGTTTTAACATTTCTGACCTTTTGCTTGATGCAGAAGTAACCAATAATGCAATGTTAGGGCAGGAATTTCCATGGTGTGATGAGAAAAGGAGCAAATGACAAACTGAATCACCCGTAACCAATTTCCTCCTATTTCTAGCAAGGGAAGTAAATTGACTTGAAATGAATGTTCAGTCTGACAGCAAAAACATCTACGTGCATGATATTCCCCACAGCCTGGGAGTCCAGTCACTCTGCATGAAAAGCATTTAAACAATAACAACCTAGATTTTGGGAGGACAATACTGACACCTCATCTGAAAGTTTGCTTTAATTATGTTTGTTGATGGCAAGAGCGAGACAGTGCCTTAAAGACAGTTCTCCCTGACTGTTTGGTGCTAGGAGTAATTTAAAGCAATGGAAAGTTAAGCTAATAATGTGGGTTGTTAGGCTTAAATGTTTTTAAAGTTGCCATGCTAAATACTCCGTTTCTTTTTATTTCTTTCTTTTGTAGGATCTTAGAAATCAGCTAGAAAAATTACACGGGGAGATGGCTGAGAAAGAAAAAGCAGCTGAACGTCATTACAATAGCCTTTTGAGTGAAAGCAATCAGAAGTTGCAGAGCCAAGAACTGGTGATCAAGCAGCTAACAGACAGTGTCAGTCAAAAGGATCTACTGCTTCAGGTAGGCAGACTTCAGCTGAGGGGGAAAATTGCAGTGTTACAATTTGATCTTTTGTGTGAGGAATTATTGCAAGAATCACATTTGTATTTGGAACTGATTTTGATGATAATCCTTCACTTTTCATAAGGCTGTATTTGTAGAGCAGACATAATTACAGAGCATGGTGTTCAACAAGATTTCTTCATAGGGTTTTAGGAAGTGTATGGCTAGAGGGAGAAGAAAGCTTTGCTAATAATACCTATGTAGAATTTTCACTGTTGTGGGAAGGTACTTCAAAAGTCCTGAAGTGCCTATGATTTTCAGTTTATTGTGCAGAGACTGGAAGTTGAGGAATAGATGGAGATACTGAAATGTTCTACCTTCTCTTCCTGGAGCCCATTCAAAATGACAAACATGAGAATGGAGCTGCCTGAATGTTAACAGGCTCCTGCTCACTTTGTTTATAGCTGGAGCTATAACCCTGGAAAGCACTGATGGTATTCAACCAGCAATGCAAACAGCAGTAGCTGAGGTTGCTCTATACCTGGAGACCAAGATACATATCTTGACCTATTTTTTTAATCCTTAGAAGATTGCATAGCTGGGGAAGGTTTTTGTTCAATCCTTTTTTTTTTTTTTTTTCTTTTCCTTTCTTCTATTATGTTAAATTGAGCTCTTCTTTTGTGAGGTCTGTAAAGAAGGTGTGCTAGATCATCATGGATCTTTTCCTGGATTTTGTTTGTCTATTCTGCAATGTAAAACTAGAGTAAACTTTGTAAAACTCTCTCATTGTTTCCCTTTGTTAGAAACTTGAAGGAACAGTTAAAGAAAAGGATGCTGAATTGCAGGAGCTCATGAATAAATACAAGAACCTCCTAAGAGCCAATGAAGAACTTGAACTGAAAAATGAGGGCTTAGTAAAGGAAAAATGTGCTGCACAGTCTCAACAGTCAATCATTAAGATAGTCAGAGAGTTAGAGGTGAGTTGTTCTGAATGGATCAGTTCCAAATAAATACCTTGATTTCAAGTTGCAGAGAATGTTGACTGTCTACTCATATATGTTGCATTGATCCATGTAGCAAGGGGCTGTTTTTCTTTTGTATCAGCAGTGTATCAAAGTGTTCTGTGTGAAAAAGGTAACAGTGGCTTTATTAATTGTGTCATATTATTGTGGTGGTATCGATCAGGAGTTGTAAGAGCCCACAGCATTGTGCTTGAGTTTATGTGGCAGAACTAAACTCTGCTCTCAGCCTGTAAAATGTTGTGCCTGCCATAAAGAGGTAGAGTTTTGTGGTCATTAGGGCAGACACATTTTCCTGAGTGGGAGGATGTGTGCATTTTGGAAGGGAAATGCAGAGGACAGTTTGTGTAATGAAATGGGAAATGATTGCACAGAGCTAGTGAGTGCAGGACATGAATGGAATGTGAGGATTAAAATATACATGTAGGAGTGGAGATGTGTAGGGCAGGAAGAAAACTACTTCAAAGCAAAGAAGAAAACAAAAGGTACGCCTGGGCCAAGAAGAAAACTAAAGCAAAGAAGAAAAGTGCAGAAATACATACATATATTTAAAAAAAGGTGGGCCATGGATGCCCACTATTTTATTTGATGCCCTAAATGGAGAAGATTTGTTGATACCTGAAACCAGGTCAGAATTCAAAGTCTTAAAAACTAGTTATTATAATCATGAAATTATTTTGGTTGGAAAAGACTTACAAGATCATTTAAGGCCTTTTAGTTAGTTCCTTCACTGCCCAGCAATGTAGTAGCAGAAAAAAAAAAAAATCAACTGCTGTTAAGAAGATTTTTAATCACTTGTTGCCTCTGGTAGTGCCTCTTTCTTGTTGCATGCAGATTATTGAACAAGCTGATGTTGAAGGTACATTTCTTTGTCTCCTGTGTGGTGTAGCCTAGTATGTTATGGTCTCCAAAAGCATCAGGCAAAGGAAGAAAAATTAAGCTGGTACATACTAATGATAGAGGAAGCTGCTTGTTTTCTTTAATGCTATATCAGTCATTAACAAGATTTTCCTCAAGGAAGTTTAAAGTGAAGTCAGCCAACAGCAAAGGAAATGTGAGACCTGTGTCACATTCTAAACAGTAGTGATGAGATGCTTGATATGTTATGGGCACTGTTATTAAACAAGGTAGATGCAGGCACACGTTGAGTCATGGGTTATTTGACAAGCTCAGACTAAAGGAGCTGCATCACTGTTTGCCAGGGTGCCAGTGCAGAGTTTATCAAAGTATGTATGAATATAGATGAAGGGAAAATAGCCTGTGAAAGGGTGAGTAGAAAATTCTACCTCTAAAACGAACGGCGGTGCATGCACGTAACTTCTGTCACAAAGGGACCTAAGAGTGATGGAAAATCATACAGAATTAATGAAAATCAAACACTGGCTTTCCTCTGTACACCCCACTTCCAGTTCAGGTGTATAAGTAGGAGAGAGCAGTGGTAGGCAAAGCCATGCATGGTAATGACCCAGTACCCACCATCTAGGCACAATCTGTTCTCTGTGGCTGGCTCACTTAGTGATTGTGAACCTAATCACAACCCATTGTCCTCCCAGCTCAACCTCTGTGTAAGATGAATCCTCTTTGGCATATTAATCACAGGTTTTTGGACAGGGATTATCCAGAGCTCTGCTCTCATTGCCTGCCTTGGACTCTTTGATGACTTTACAGTGCTGCACCAACTCTCAACAAATGCACAGCTGGAGCCTCCCCACCAGAGAGAACAAAAACCAAGCTTCTCTACCCTCGCTGATCTTTACAGTTGAAGAAAGTGAATTGAGAGATGCAGAACTTTCTTTCATCATACCTTTTTAGTTTATTTTAATGTAATGATACATTTTAAAGCAACCAACATCCAAAGCTCTGCTGGGTGCCTTGCCCAGGCCAGGGAAGATAAATGACAGTTTCTAATTAGAGTTTGGATTCTTGAGCCACCATCATGGGCTAGAGAGAGGGAGTATGCAAGGGCACTGATAATTAGGTTAGTCATGCAACTGCTGACTCTGGTGTCTGTGAAGGCTCAGATGGAAATACATTTTACAGCCAAAGAATTTAGAAGTGCATTTTGGAAAGTTTAGTGTTGTGTTTCGTGCTCCTCTCACAAGCAATACTCCTATTCTTACAAAGCTCTTTTTGTTGAAGTATTTCTTAGGTAAATATTTCTATCAGAATATATTTTTTAGGCCTTTGTGATTCATTTTATTGTTGATAAAAACAGAAAAGTTGAGCAAATTTGCTCTTGCTCAGTCCTAGAGCAAGACCTTCTGGGTCCTGTTCTGTTGCACACAGCATGTACTGCAGTGAGGGGCCACAGGGACAGGAGGCTTAATTCTAAATTTATTTCTCTAGGTGTAAAATATGTTGTTGGACTTGCTGTTGTGTAGCTGCTCTGTGATGCCTGGTTTTGAGATGGGGATTGTGTGTAGCACATAAGGGTGGAGTAGGAAATGGAGTTAGCTGCTGCACTGCTAGGGAAATGCAGCGTTTCTGCAGACCCAAGTCACTTGCTCATTCCTGTATGATCAGCACATTATTTGACTTTGGTTATAATTACTTCTGCATTTAGGGAGTTAAGACTGCAATCAGGGACCCGAGGAACATTGTGTGCATAGAGTTGTGATGGAATTTGCTGCAGCTGGGGAAATAACAGTCAATGCATAGAAGTTATTGGTGGAGCTGGAGCGTTGCAGTGCTGCAGATGTGTCTGAGCTGCTGAAATTGATGCGTGGTGCACATAGTTACTGAGTGGTCATAGTTGTGGAAAGAGATGTAGCCGAAGGTGGTGTTTTTAATGCAACTGCCCTGTCTATAAAATAGTGACCAGAGCATTGCAGTTGTTGCTCTCAGTCTCTTGAAATTGATGTTGTGAACACATAACTACTTCATTTTCACATGTTCCAAGGCAAGCTTCGTCTAACGCTGTACACTGAGTCCTCCTAACTTCTTACCCACCAGGGAATTCTTTGCAAACTGAAAAACCTTTTGTGATTTCAGTTGTAGAAAGAAGACTATGTGGCATGGGAACAGGAGAAATATAATGACTGTAATCATTAGACTGCTGTGCTGGGAAGCCTATCTAACCTGTTTCAAGAAACGTATAGACATGGCACTTGAAGAACGTGTTTTAATGGCCATGGTGGTGTTGAACTGATGGTTGGACTTGATGATCTTAGAGGTCTTTTCCAACCAAACCAATTCTGTGATAAACAGGGCAATAGTTAATTTTATATTTGATTAGATGAGCTCAGAGCTGAAAACAGCAGGGGTTTTCTGTTAATATTTGTCTTCACGCGCTTCCAACATGATGCTTTTTACCTACGACCTTTCACCTGCGAGCATGGCCTGGTAATGGGGATGAATGTGGTGTTGGTAGCAGAAATTTCATCCTGAAGGAGTTAGCCTGATGATGTTCTGGAGATGGGTGTATTGCCCATTAGTCTTGTCTCACATACCTCCAGGAAGGGCTATTAAGTTCCTTAGAGCAAACAGCTTTGTGACATTTTCTCTGGTTGAGGTGACATCCTCTTAAAAGACACCAACAAAATCTTTTGCTAGAGTAATTTTCATCTTTAGGTAGGACTCAGTGGCCTGTAACAATTTTAATCTTATTAGCACTTGTGTCATTTACGGTAGAGCACACAAAGTTTACTGCAGTGTTGGAAGAAATGATTCTTGTCCTGGTGGGTGGATGGATGGGTGGATGATTCAGTGATGAGGTGCGGGTTATGGTCTTCTCTTCATCCTGTAACCTTCAGAGATTTCAGAATTATCCTGATGGGTTTTGTAAGCAAGAGAGTATTCAATGAGGCAACTGGATATTCATGTGCCTTTGCCAATAAGTTATTTATTGTGGAGGTATAAACCTTTTACTTTCATTGCTTACAATTCGAGAAGCCTCTAATGAAAATAAGTTATGTTTTCCACCACTGCTGCTTAGCAGTAGTATTTCAGACTTAAATATAGACTTTAATGTATTAGATTGCCTCCTTTCATGGGAATATAAATCTTTCACTGCAATATGGTCCTGGATGTCTTGCAGCTATCTCCTCTAACACATTTTCCCTCACACCATGTGTCAAGAGGTTTAATGTTTCATTAACTCCCACAGCATTATGGTCTATTTAAGTTACAGTGCTGCCTTATGTTTTGTGTACCGTTGGGGAGTTGATTGGAATAATTCACTCCTACGCTTTATTTAGAAATGACAGTAATAATGTACCAAAAAAAAAAGAAAAGGTTGATGCTGTATCTTCTCATCCTTGTTGTTCATGAAAGAGTCTTAAAAAAAAAAAAAAAAGAAGAACATTTCTTTGTGGTTTTACTAACCTCTACCTAGGTAGTTCAATTTAGAGTTTCATAATTTCTGTCTAATCGGAGATATTTGGAATTAAGAAGCAGTTCCTGTCTCTCGTTATGCAGAAAAAAAGAAGAGTTGGGAGGATTTCATGAGCTTACTGAGATTTTAGTGCAAATGTAGAACTAAATTAACATGTGAGTTCTATATGGAACAGGAAATCAGAGCATGGTGCTATGTATAACACTACTTTGGTAATAGAGCAGTCATAGACTCTAAACAATTGGTGACAACAGCCACCTAATTTGTGTACCATAAAGGGTTCAGTGGCAGTGCTCTGCCAGTGCTTCAGAATTTTTTAATTAGGATATGGTTCTACAGTGTCTTCAATAATAATTGCAAGGCTTGTATCAGACATATGGAAGAGTTCACTAGAACTTTTAACAAACTGTTAACTGACTAAATTATCTCCAAAGATTTATTTCTTCCTATTGCCTTCTACGTAATTGATCAGTGTCGTGCCCAAACTTTTTCCAAGTTGAACTGCAAGCTCTGTAGGTGTTTGACTCTGTCCCACATGACATCCTGGTCACCAAACTGGAAAAATACAGACTTGCTGGGTGGACCACTTGCTGGATAAAGAATTGGCTGGATGGTTGCACACAGAGTATTGATCAAGGGCACAGTGTCCACCTGGAGACCAGTGTCAAGTGGCACCCTCAGGGGTCAGTGCTGGGCCCAGTGCTGTTTAACATCTTTGTCAGAAACATGGACAGAGGAATTCAGTGCAGCCTCAGCAAGTTTGCAGATGGCACCAAGCTTTGTGGCACGGTCAAATTGCTAGAGGGCAGGGATCCATCCAGAGGGACCCAGACAGGCTGCAGAGGTGTGCCCAGGCCAACTTCATGAAATTCAGCAAGGCCAAGTGTAAGGTCCTGCACCTGGGTTGGTGCAGTCCCAAGCACGAATCCAGGCTGGGTGGGGAATGGCTGAGATCAGTCCTGAGGAAAAGGACCTGGGAGTCTGGGTTGATGAAAAGCTCAAGATGAGGCTGCAGTGTGAGTGCAGCCCAGACAGCAACTGTGTGCTGGGCTGCAGCAAGAGCAGCATGGCCAGCAGGGCAAGGAAGAGGATTCTGCCCCTTTGCTCTGCTTTTGTCAGACCCCACCTGCAGCACTGTGTGCAGTTCTGGAGCCCCCAGCACAAGAAGAACATGGAACTGTTGGAGCGAGTCCAGAGGAGGCCACAAAGATGCTCAGAGGGCTGCAGCAGCTCTGTTATGAGGACAGGCTGAGAGAGTTGGGGCTCTGCAGTCTGGAGAAGAGAAGACTTTGGGGAGACCTTGTAGTAACCTTCCAGTATCTGAAAGGGGCCTACAGGAAGGCTGGGGAAGGATTATTGACAAGGTCTTGTAATGACAGGACAAGGAGTAATGAGTTTAAACTGGCAGAGGGGAGATTTAAACTGGATGGTAGGAGGAAGTTCTTTACAGTGAGGGTGTTGAGACAGTGGCAGAGGTTGCCCAAGGAGGTTGTGGCTGCACCCTCCCTGGAGGTGTTTGAGGTCAGGTTGGATGAGGCCTTGAGCAACTTGTTCTAGTGTGAGGTGTCCCTGCCTATGCTGGCAACGGTTCTCTTAATCCAGCCCAATATGATGCATGTGTGCAAAGCTAAGGTCACTTCTGCAAAGAAACTACTCCTCCCGCAGTAAGGTCTGACATGCAGCTTACCTTAATGGGAATAATTGGATCAAAACTTAATTAGACTTGCAAAATTTTTATTTAACATATTTGCTGGCATACTGTGAAGTATGAGTGTAAATAATTAAAAGTAAACAACAGTTGTCCTTGCTTTTGTGCTGTTTGCTTTGCAGAGTGGTGGCTGCTTCGCATTCACTCTCCTTGCATCGTTAGCATGGATTAGTGAGGTTCTACTGGAGCTGAGTTTTTTCCTTGCCATTCCTTCCTTAGGAATTGCAATTGGAGTGATAGCAGCTGCTTAAAACTCCTGGGTGTCGATTTTGTCCTTGTTAATGATCTGTTCACTAATTATTTGGTATCTCTTGAGAGTTCCCTTAGCTGAGAGTGCCCCGCTAGCTGTGGCACTTTTTGGTTCTACCTTTCACTTTTCAGTCAAAGAAGAAAACTGGGAGAAGCAACGAGGCCTGCTATTCTCAACAGAGGCAGAATGCATCTCTGGCATGAATGCATCCACTTTGGCTATAGGTACCCCAGTTATTTTGTGTTTGAAGGTGGCTGATATCTTAGGTATTTTTATGTAATGAGTGCAAGCAAATGCTCCCTTAAATAGCTGCTTTTGTTTTTTTTTTTTGCCTCCCACTGCAAAAGTGGCTGTGTGGTTATTTTGCAGTGAAAAATGCTTGGGAAATTAGTGGATCCTTACTGAGAATGTGTCACAAGAGTCTGGCTTTATTCTAATAACAATAATATACTTTCTGTGAGTGAGACTGCAGGGAAACAATTTTCTTTTCTTTGCACAAGTAAAGGAGCAGCTTGTAGTGACCCAGCTGAGAGTGCAGAAAGCTGACTCAAGGAGCTTGTATCTGACAGCCTCATCCTTTATTTGTCAGCTCCATACAGTCCTTTTTGTTCAGAAATGGAACAGAATTTGCAGAAAAACCTGAAAGCCAATTTTATCCAGAACACAGAGAGGGCTGTTAGGACAATGCTCTAAAACGTGTGCTTGGGGCTTGGGCTTGTCTACATCACTGTCTTCCCTTCTGAAATAGCTAATGTGGGGTTGTTTTTGAGTTGTTGGTTGTAAACTTTTCAGGTGAGGATACTTGGGCTAGGGTGGGGGGAAGCTTTTTAGACTGATAAAAGTTCTGAACCACTGCTTAGATGTGACTCAGAAGACCTAAGCAGTATTTGCCTCCTTCAATAACAACTGGTTCTAAGTATCATGAATAGTTTCCAGATGCATATTAGGTTTTGGAGGTGGGTGGGGTCCTGCTCAGCAAATGTGCATTTCCACTTCCTTCCTGTTTTCTTTGGGACACACACATACATACACACAGTTGTAGATGTGCAGACTTTAAAATGCCATTGCAAGCTTAGCATGTCCTTGTTTTAATGCAGGAAAATAAAGAAGCCGAATACGAAAAGCTGATCCTTGCTTTAAGAAAAGAACAAAATATTTATTCTACTCTAGTGAAGACCTTTAAAGAGTCAGATAGGTAAGTATTTGTTCTATTTTGGTGGATAATCTGAACTAAAAGGGCAAAAATCAGAAGTTATGAAGAAAAGGTGCAGCTTAACTGGAATGGTGATTACTTTTTATCAGCCAATTGTTCCTAAGTCGTAAACTAGCTGTAATAGTCACCTTAAAAAGAGAAATGTTTTTAAAGTCAGGTTGTATTATCTAAATTACTTAAATGTCTCTGACAATATTTCTATTTGGATGGGAATCTCAGATGAGCCAGATTTCCATTTAGGTACCAAAGCAATGAGGGGTTACATGTCCTCTGTTGGAATAGAGGGGAAGAATCGAAGCACAGTGACCTTCTGGGTGCTGGACAATTTGCCGTGGTTTAATCCTAAAGTACAGATAATGCTTATCTTAAAAGTGACACTCTGAGAATTTTGATGAGAGCGTAAGCCAGTGAGATTTTTGGAGAAGGTGAAACAAACCAGGGTAATTGAGGTTTCCATAGCATTCTTTCAGTGTAAAGCATGCAGAAATGTGGCAGCAGCAAGCGTATTTTAACCTTTTAAAATCAAAGAACACAATGTTTTAGAAAGAAATCTGTGGCCTACTTTGTATCCTCTTCTTGCCTGGCTGAGAAGATATTATGATAAAATAAAGAAAATTCTGAGCCTTTAGGTAAAACAAATGTGTTATGAAAAAAAATCCCAACAAACTTCTGCTGTTCTAATTAAAGTATCTGTAATTACGTCCTGATGGCATTTTGAGAGCTAACTCCTGACTCTTCCTGCCTGAAGGCAGCAGCTTATACCTGCCAGCTATGTGGAAATATGTGTTTGTATTTTGCAGTTGGTTTATGGACCGTTGTAGTTTGGAAACTATAAAGTGAAGAGCAGTGGAGTGGATGAGAACTGGCATTTGAATTAAGCACATTAATAGTAATGCCCACTTGTGCTGGGTCACAGCGCAGAAGCTGCATTAGATGCTGGAATCTTTTTCATTAGAAATAGCAATAGAAATAAGATTATGATTATTTCTTAGCACTGGGGGGGGAAAAAAAAGCAGTAGTTTGTGTAACTGGTTTGTTGAACAATCAGCAAATGAGAGAAGAAGGGGAGTTTATTTTAGTATTTCATGTGGAGGGTGTGACCTGCCATTGAAGCATCTTCTGTGGGTGAGGCAATGCTCAGGTTAGTAAAGACAACAGAGTAACATAGCTCTGATAATAGTTTGTCTTAGAATATCTTTCAGATGAGGACACTTGCAACTGTAACCATTAAGGTAATCTGAGTTTTGCAGTTAAATTCTGTAGGATCAGGAGCAGGATGATTAGTTCTGTTTTCCTGATACGAAGTTAAGAGGATGCAGGGAGCAGTGTGTGCCATGCAGCCATTCACAGAGGATCTGCAATGGTTCAACAACAGAGCTGGAAAATGAAGATCATCTTTTTTTTTTCTCCTTTTTCCTCCCTCTCATAGTTCTCTGGGCTGAGATGAGCTTATAAATCTCATCAGCAAAGAGCTGAACCCCCAAACTTCTGGGAAGCTGATAAACAAGCCCTGCAGATGAATTCAGCATCCTCATTTGTGTCACTGCCATCAGCAGTGCATGGGTTTTAGGCAAGCATCTATTTTCTTGCTGATGTATCTTTTAGGCATTGTTTATTTTAAGCAGCCTGGGTGGTTATTTTTCAAAGTAAGCTACCGTGTGTCAGGACCAAGACATTTCCTGTCTCTCCAAGCAGGGAGTCAATGCATTTTCTTACAAACCTAACTTATGAAGAGGAGAAGATGTGCTTACTTAGCTTCTAGTAATGTGATGCTTTGTTGTTGTTATTAATATTTTTTTTTTGCTGAGCATTTAAGAGAGCTCTCACTTCAAATCTTTTCTTCAACAAGAGAGAGTTAGTTAAAGGAATAGTTTCCTATGCAGGAAGCACTGACAACAGCACACTTGTCAGAAGACAGACTGAGTGACTTTTCATACATGCTGCCTTTTAATTAATGTGTTTCTACAATAAGCTGCTACTCCCATGCAGGTATGCTGTAGTCTGTGTTCCTGTAGATTCTGCTGTAAGATGGATTTAAATTTACTCCTAAAGATTTCTGAATTCTTTGTCATTCAGTGCAGTAGTTTGGAAATTCTACAGCAGTCGAATTCATCATCATGGAATCACAGAATGTTAATGGCTGGATGTGACCTGGGCAGGAAAACCTTCTGCTAGACCAGGTGGCTCAAGGCCTCATCTAGCCTGGCCTGACACAAGGCCAGAGGAGTGGTGACTGATGCTAAAGGGCCTCAGTGGCAAACCTTGGAAGGAGGCTACTTAATGGATTGATTCACCTTGACAAGTTAGCATTTGTAACTTCTGGCATTTACACCCATTCGGATAATGGAGACAATTTAGACCTTAAAAGGTCTTTTTCTTTTTTCTAGACTGTTGGATAGGTAAAGAAATAAATTAGTTGTCTGGGTCATGTTTTCAATGAAACATGACTTCTCTCTCTCTCTTTTTTTTTTTTTTTTTTTTTTTCTTCTTCAGCAGAGCATTAGATGATCCAGTTCTGTAGCAAGGGAGCAAAGTTTCCATGGTCACCACATAATGGAACACACAGAGCCATCAGCTGTGTGTGATAATGGTATTTTGCTGGCATACTTTTCAGAAGTTAGCAATTTTGATTTTCCTCAAAAAGAATTACGCAGGAGTTGGCTGGTAGGATATATCTGTTGCATTTGAGCTGTGCTGTTCTTAAGCCAGCTTAAAACAGCAAGAAAAGGCCCTGTGTGTAAACATTCAATTTTGTTTGTTTGCTTTGGTTTTGTGCCTCAAAATAATAGAATAGTGTGATGAAAACCAGTGATGGCTAAAGCGAAGTGGGCTCTTTGTGGAAGCCTGGCTGTGTGAAAGATGCTGAGGTGCACAACAAAGTGTTTTGAATTGGATCTTGAATTGCCTTCTTTTTTCCTTCTCTTTTTTTTTTCTTCTTTTCTTCTTCTTCTCCCAGTATAAATAGCTTGCAAACAGAGCTAAACAACATTTTCCTGCTGAGGAAACAACTAGAAGAGGACGTTTTAGCCAATCGGAACCTGCAGAAGGTCTTGGAGGAACAGATTAAGGACGTTAGAAACCGCCAAGGTCTGTGCAGCCCAGCCCTTTTCTTGAGCTTCTTGCACGAAGGAGAACTGGGCTTTGTAACAGTTTGCTGTGATGTGGAAGAAACGTTTGAGAGTAGAAAAAGCTGTGGAAAGGCTTCTTTTCAGCTTTCTATGCTGGAAATTATTTGGGAGATTTGTAACAGAATGTCTTTGAGCAATCAAGGCGTATACAGAGGGACAGCTTTTCCCTTTCCGTGCAGCAAATGTTAGTAATTCTATGGCAGTTCTACTGCAGTGATCATTTTAAGTTGCCTACAATTTTGCACCCATGGAATTTACTGTTTTCTGCAGAAGTCAAGAGATTCCTGGCTTTGAATAAATCTGTGGCTGCGGTATCATTTTTCTGGCCGTGTAATTATTTCAGGATACTTTGGTAAAGAGCCTGTGTCTCAGCACATGGCCACACTCCTCCTAATGTAAGAATTTCCAGAGAAAGAAAAAGGAGCCAGAGGTTTGGTTATTTTATAGTTCAGCAATGGTAGAGCTTAACAAAACCTGACCTTCTACCTTGTTTTATTGGACTTCTTTGGAGGTGTTTTTAGTATATGCTTGGATATAAAAAATAACAATGTAAGTGGACGTTGTTAACTATGGTTTACTGTGTGTGTACAGATGAATCTGGTCTACTCCATAGGGGATGTATAAATAACAATTAAGCCTGTTCACTTGCCCCTTTCAACTTAGATTTTCAGTTTTAACATCACTCCCTTGACAGCTATGATAAGTGACAGAAGGTAAGCTTCTGCCATTTCAGAGTTTTCAGCCTCAACAGCACAGAGATAATGAACAACCAGGGTAGACCAAAGGGTCTTGTGGATGTTCTGGGGTTCTCAAGGGTACTTGCAGTGAGGATGAGGCTGCTAGGAATGAAGGCTCTGGAAATTAGTAATCATTTGTGAAGCTTTGGGTCCCTGCAGCAGCCATGGGATCAGTGTCAGAGCTGGCAGCAGGATTTGCATGTCTTTTCTTTGTCCTAATTTTGATGTGCTTTCTCCCTGTCTAATGAGATACATTTATAGAATTAACTGTCATCTATATTGTAAATGAACAGGTGTTTATTGAAACATAGCACATCATTCCTGCAGTTAGAGAGGAAATGAATAAGTAGCTATTTTCCATTCAATTAATGCAATCTTTTGACCCCAAAGCAAAATAAATTCAGTAACTTTGACTTTGCCTTGAGACCTTGAATTCATGTTCATGAAAGTATAGTTAAAACAGAATAACTAGTCATGCCTTACTTATCCTTCTTAAAAATGATTTCTAATTGTGTTGCTAAATATGCAAATTGCAATTCAGAATCACATTCTCAGCTCGTGCTGAGAAGCAGAGAAAATACAGGCATGGAAAATACAGCATGTCTATGTGTCAGAAGCACAAAGAAATGAGGACAAAATTTGCTCAATTAGACAGAAAGCTTATTTTGGTGCATGAAACATTTTAACTGGCTTCCCACAGACTTACTAGTAGTTTTTTGCTCCAGAAGATCCTGTCTTTGCATTTTATGCTGTGCCCTACTGCAAACAGGTTCTGAAATAATTCCTGCTCTTGGGTATTTTGACAGATGAAACACTCTCTTTCTGTGGAGATCAGACATCTTATATGAGTATCTGTTTAGGAGAGCAAGATCATTTAAATCTACAGATAGATCATCTGTCTCTTGAAGAACTAAAGAAAAAGGTATTGATCTTTTTACTGTTTACTGTTTCTAGTGGCTTAATTCTGTTGCATTTATAGTTTATGTATCTCTCAGAGAAAGGTTTATGTAGGGGCAGTTGAGTAGTTCTGAAAGGATTTGAAATTCTCATCTCTGTGCTTTGTGATCCACCTTTTTGTGAGTGGTTTAGTCTTTGTTACACCACACGAGCTTCAGAATCAGCTGAAAGAGCTGACTTGCTGTGAAGGTTTTGTGATAGTTAGACACCTGGATCCAGGTTTCAGACTCAGTGCCATGTTTTAGTCATCCTGAAGTGTACCAACTTCAAATAAAACTTTCTGCTTGAAGTATCCTACAACGTGTATATCCTGCACCTTTGTTAACCATGAGGATGGTGGAGGTGTCTCTTAATTTCCAGTTCTGTCCAGCACACTCTATCTCAGGATTTGCACATCTTTTGGCAATTATGACATGTTACAAAATGCCTCTGAGCTAATTGAATATTGTCTCTGTTCTACACCAGGAGAACTGAAATTCACAGATATGAGATATGCAGACCATTGCCATACACTAAATCAGAACTGGAGTTCAGAAACTTGTTCTTATCAGCTCCTTGCCCTGTGCAGTGACCTCTGATCCCTGCATCAGTTCATGACACAGAATTATTTTGAATGTTTTGGGAGTGAAAGTGAAGTTTTATATTTCTCATGGCCAGCTGAATTGTAGGCAGGTGTTCAGAATCTGAAGGAAAGAAGTTTGCTTTACACTGAACAGGTGTCAGTAAAGGCCCAGATTGTGTCCCAGTCCCATTCTGGGATTGTACTGCTTTTATCTCTGAGCATACTCCCTTCAGGAGCTTCAGCTTCTTTTTAGCAAAAGACAGCTATAAATAATTTCTTACTTAAAAAAGAGTTTGCGTGCCTGAAAGCTGATCTGTTTTTTCCAAGTGTATTAATTGGTCTAATAAAAAGATTTCACTTTCTTCTGCAAGTGCTGCCTCCTAGATATACTCACTTGAGTCTGTAACAATGATGTCTGTTCATTAGTTTTGAACATGATTGTCTATTCAGATTTTATATCTGTAGATCTGCTCAGAATGATAGTAGCTTAGAAATGGTGTTTGAGACAGAAGAACAGGGCTTTTTTTTCTTTTCTCCATGCTGCTCTTTCTCTGTAATGCTGCTTTCCCTTGCACTAAAATGTTACTTCTCAAATCTGCCTGTTGGTTTGAGGCTCCCTCAGGTTTCTCCTTGCTGCTGAGTTATGAAACTTAATACCTCAATAACATGACTGGAGACTACAGTTTTACAACTTAAGATTTCATGAACACTAACCCACAAATCTGTAATCCTTTTTTTTCACACATGGGAAGATTGTCCTATGAGCAGATACAGGGGCCCAGGTTTTCCAACTCTGCAGTTCAGATTTACCTGGAGATTTGTATGGCATCATTTGTTTTCATTCCAGTGTGGATGTTCCCAGTTTTGCTTTTTCTTCCTTTGGCTATTTAGGTTACTGACCTTCTCTTGATGGTGAAGGATCTGCAGTCAATTAATCAAGAACTTAAGAAAAAACAGCTTGGACTTTGCACACCAAATCCTCAAGGGAAGGAAGCACTAAAAATAATAAACCATGGTGAGGTAGGTTGTGTGTGTTACAGTAGTGAATGTGACTCTCACATCTAATGTACCTTATGGAGTCATTTACATCAGTGCAGAATGAGTATAAAACCCTGGGGGCGTAGGTTGCTAATTCCTTATAATAACTTTTTAAATTAATGATGTAAACAACTTTAGGATGTTAGCACAACAGAATCAGCTCAATGCAAGTGCTCAGTGATATGTCAAGTTGATTTTAAGGAAGTATGCACATAAAAATAGTCGTAGGATCTGCGATCTATTTGCTGTGGCAGTTGAAAGGGGAGGAAATAGTTAATCTTGCAAAGAAAGCAGCATCTTATGTAACATTTTAGTTATTACTGAAACTCTGCTTGTCTGCTGTTCAAGAGTCACTCTCATGCTGTGTCTAATTCTGTAAGAGCTTGGTTCAGGTCTCTTCTGCAGCTACAACTGGGGCTCGCTATAGCCAAAAACAAGAGAACAGCCCTTGAGGTCACTTAAATGCCTGGCTGTTCCTTCATGTAGAATATAGAAGTACATGAACAAGTAGCCAGCATTGTGGTAGATGGCTAAGAGGTGCAAAGAATGAATCACTGCTGGGTATTTCATTCTTTTGTCCAAAGCTAAGACTGTTTTCAGCTGTTGGGAAGAAGAGGTCTTGGCAAAATACTTTTGCCGAGAAGCATTTTGGGTGCTGGGTCACAATGTGTCTTATGTGTGAATCATAAAGGATGTTCAAGAGGTTGTGTGAACCTTTTAGCTTGTAAGGTATTGCTTGAAATAGGGCTGGTGGCAATTTTCTTTTTATCCTGTTGTGGGTATTGCTTTCAATGACGTCGTTCGTTGTGGTCCATAACGTGTTGAATAGGAAGGACAAAGTATAAAAGCAGTAATGATGGTGCTGGTATTTTGTGCCTGGAACTTCTGAATGAAAGTCAAAAGAGCAGCCAGTTAGGAACAGTTTGAATGAGGTTGTTGATTCATAGAGTGGTTTGGGTTGGAAGGCACCTTAGATTTTGTTCTAACCCAGCCCCCTGCCATGGGCAGGGACACCTTCCACTAGACCACGTTGCTCAAGGCCTCAACCAGCCTGGTCTTGAACACCTCCATGGAGTGGCATCCACAACTTCCCTGCACAGCCTGTTCTAGTATCTCATGATCCTCACTGTAAAAAATGTCTTCCTAATATCCAGTCTAAAATTGCCTTTCTCAAGTTTCCATCCCTCTTGTCTGTCGCTGCAAGCCCTTGTATCAAGTTCCTTCCCAATTTTCGCAGTAGACCCCTTTTTGGGTAGGAATTGCTTGATTCAAGAACTGGGACTGTGGTCTTGGTGATTTCTGCGGGACAGTTTACTCTGCAGGACTCTAGGAAAAAGCTCATGGGTTTTACCATTTGCTGCAGTTGCAGCAGGAACAATCCCCAAAAGTCATGAAACATTCTTGCTTCCTCAGTTTTAAGACCTGTTCGTGCAGCCTTTAAATTATAAAAATTTAAATCGTGCAGATTTTTAAATTATAAATCGGCCTTCAGGGGTGCCGTGGCTTTTATTAAAATAACGAATTTACGTGTTGGTGTAATAGGTCTGCATGAAAAGCTTGTGGGCAATCTTCTTCCAGAGTGTCTGTGCCGCTTTGGAGATGAATTATTTTTTTCCCCAGCAGTTCGCCTCGATTTCCTGCAGAGGGCGCTGCCCCCTCAGCGATGCCATCCTTAACACCTAAGGGATTGTGTCCTGAGCTAAGATTGGCAGGACAAGATACTGCCTGCTCCTGTGTTTGTCTTGGCACCAAAAAATACGTAGAGAGCTACTTACCTGAGCTGTCTGTGTGAAATCAGATGCAGAATGACAGAATGAAGCTTGTCAAACCTAAATCAGCCTCAAAATTCTGGTGAAGGAGTCAAGTAAGATGCGGCATTTTAACCTGTGCCTGCACGATGCTGGTACTGTGGGGCTCGTAGCGCTGGAAGTGAAAGGATCTGCCATTAGAAGGGTTTGGTTTTAAAAAGTGCCATTTGATCAGCCTTGACCACGAAGGCTAACTTGCATTTTGGGCTCGGGATTGTGACAACTGTGCTCTGCATATTAATAACCGTCGTCAAAAAAAAAAGCTCCCGAGTTCTATTTTGTGCGTGTATTTTGGGCTAGGATTTGTTGGCAGGTAGTGCAGAGATGACATGAACATATGTGCTATAGGAGGAATTTGGACAGATCCAGGAAGATGCATCCTTCTCAGGTTCTTAAAATGAACTCAGCTTTCTCTCTTTCCCTTCACCAAGCCGGAGCACAAACGGGATGGATCTGTGTGTTGGTGCCTCGGCAGGGCATCTCCCAAAGGTCTGACAGCCCTGAGTACTCCCCTGCTTGGCTTCGTGTTCAGAGGCAAAGGAGAAGGAGGAGAGAAAAAGGTTGTTTTTGTACTGTCCTCTGAACATCTGCTTTCTCCGAGAGAAGCAGCCTCAGTGATTTCAGCCTTCAGGGCTCCAGGGATCTTTGCAAACCAAGCATAGCAGTGGTTCATTTAGGAAAAACATTCGCAAGGTTTTCAGTCTCTGAGGAAATACATTAAACAGGCAGCTTACTCTTGGTAGACTTTTTTTCCTGGCCTTAAGACACTTATTTTGTTTTAATATTTTGTTGAGTGTTAGGTTGTATTCCTTGGAGCACAGAAAGTTTCTTTTCAGCCTGTCAGACACAAGGCCATAGAAGCAGATGCAAAGTGCAGTCAGTTGTTGTAACAGTGTGCTGTAACCTGTTCATCTCCTGAAACAGTTTCCTTCTAAGAATCAACACTTTACTAAACCAAAAACAGGCCTGGGAAAAGCCTACACTGAAAAATGAGTCATGAGAGGTTGTTGCATTGAGTGGATAAGTTGTGTGGAAATAAGTTTATTTTTAATATGCAAGTCAAGAGTTAATCCTGCATCTACATGTGAAAGATTAACCACTGCTTTAATAGCTAACATTGTTGGACTTTTGACATCCCATGGTTACAGAATTAACCAGGCTGGAAAAGACCTAGAATCATTGAGTCCAACCTATCATCTAACCCTTCTAATTAACTAAGCCATGGCACTATGTGCCCCCTCCAGCCTCCTTTTTAAACACCTCCAGGGATGGTGACTCTACTGCCTCCCTGGGCAGCCCATTCCAATGCCAATCTCTCTTTCTGTGAAGAACTTCCTAACATCCAGCCTAAATCTGCCCTGGTGCAGCCTGAGCCTGTGTCCTCTTGTTCTGTCACTGGATGCCTGAGAGAAGAGACCAACCCCACCTGGCTACAGCCTCCTTTCCTAGTTGTAGAGAGCAGTAAGTTACAGTTAAAGATCTTTTACAATGCATGCCCCTTCCTGTGTCTTCCTCCAGCTTTCAGATTCTTTACATTGTGTCATCCTAAAAAAACAAGTGTGAGTGAGAATACCAAAGTGGTTCAAACATGACTTGGAAGTTAGCTTTCAATATAGATTTCTAATAATAAAAGGCAAATAATAATAATTAGGAAAAGGCAAAATAGCTTTGAGCAGCCTGATCTAGTAGAATGTGTCCCTGCCCATGGCAGGGGGGTGCAAGAAGATGATCTTTAAGGTCCCATCCAACCCAAACCATTCTGTGACTAATATATTAACATGCTGCACCATTTGATTTCTGCCTTTTAAAATTCATACTGAAAACTGTTAGAGTTGCATATACTGCTAAGGAAGGGAAGGTAAAAAAGCTTTTCTCATTTATTTCATATATATATTTATATATTTGCACACATTCTATGCATACTCAGTTAAAAAATCGAGCCCCACACAATGTTTAATTCTCAGTGTTCTCAGGAAGCAAAATTAATGCTCCTTGCAGAAGCCTGTTTTTCTGCTGCAAGCTCAGACTTTCCAGCATGTGATGGTGGGGAAGCAGATTCCTCTTTTCATGCCATAAGCTTCAGCACTGCGCTGCATATCCATTGGAGCTATAAATATCACATCCACGATCCCCAGACACCAGTTTCTTTCCTTCCAGTCCATCATCTGATTCTCTGTACCTATAATCTCGATTTAGTGTAACTGTGCTCAAGATTCTGCTTTTCCTGTCTTAAGGTAACTTTTCCTCAGCCCAGTTATTGTTGCCACAAGTGCCAGAATAGCAAAATTCAGTTCAGGTTTGAATCTTCTGTGTCAGTGTCATCTCCTGCCTGTGCTTTAGGCACAATGGTTTTGATCCATTATTTAGCCTGGAGAAGAGAAGACAGAAAGGGTCTTAGCAATGTCTAAAGGGTGAGTGTCAAGAAGATGGGGCCAGACTTCTCATCAGTGATTCTCAGTAATAGGACGAGAGGCACAACCAAAACTCAGAAGGTTCCACCTAAACATGAGGAAAAACTTCATGACTTTGAGGGTGCTGGAGCACTGGACCAAGCTGTCCAGAGAGTCAGTGGAGCCTCATTCTCTGGCTTGCAAAACCTGCCTGGATGTGATTCTGGGCAATCTGCTCTGAATGGCAAAGATTTTGACAGCAAAGGTCTTAACTATTTTTTTGTTCTGTTAGTATGGGAAATGTTGCTGTAAAGTTAAAGAAGAATGAAGGGATGTAGAAGGTAAAGTTTCACTCTATTGAATATGAGTCATTCCTGGGTTTTATATTAATTTTCTTTGATCTGGTTGAAGAAATCTAATTCAGTGTTTGTTACTTTGTATTACAGGCCTTTTTTTATTTTTCTTTTTAAGACATGTCACTGACTTATTTATGCATGTTTCATATCACAGTTTTTTTTTTTTTTTGGTGTGTGCTACATTTTCACATCATTCCATACTTTTGTGTAGTGTCTTGAAATAACAGAGGAGCCTGTGATGCAGACTGAAGATGGTGACAATGACAGGAAGATGCAGAGCAGTCCGTTTGCTGAGAGGGTCAGTCAGGTAGGACTCTGCTCTGGGTACATTCTTGCAATACTCTCTTCTCTGCACACCTTTAAAAATTCCCATTCCTTACAACACAAAGCCTTTTGCAAACAGAACATACTATCTGATTTTGCTTTCAGCTAACTTATCCTAAAGAGCTTCTAAAAGCTTTTCCCTGTATTTTTCTCCTGCTAGGGTTTTGCAGTCAAGTTGCTTTTGTTCTGGTCCTTGTTTTCTCTCGTTTGAATACTCGTAGTCTTGCTTAATGGGGATGACAAAAAGTCCCTTGAAGTTGTTTGTTTCTTTGCATACAAACACACTGATCTTCAGCCTCTCTTGCAGTTTTGGCCTGTAGTAGAAATTGTGTAGAATTGTGCTGCTGTGAGTGAGGGAAAAATACTATAGATGCCTCTTCCTCTTGGATGTCTTGCTACCTTATTGACTGTGCCTTCATACATGCAGGCATTTGCTGTCCTCTTAGTCAAAGGCAATGTGATGTAAAGCATCATGGAATCAAAATAACTCAGGTTGCCAAGCACCTTAGGGGACTTTAGAGTGTGGTTAAGGTTGAAGCTCTCTGGTTTAAAAATTGTAATGTGTTGAAATCCGACACAAAGCAGGGTGTTTTGGTTGGTGATGTTAAAGAACATTGATGTTCTGGGCTCTTTGGAATTCCTCATTTCTATGTTTCTCTGTCTGCTAGGTGTGCCTTCAGGTATCCTTGGATTTTCCTTGTGAGATGGATAAACAGGTAAATGATGGATTGTAAAGGTTCTCTTGACTCTCAGGCATTGTGCTGCTGGATATTGTAGCCAAATGGGCCCAGTCTGCATTCTCATGACAGAGAAGGCTTTCCCTCATTTCAATGCAGACTGAATTATTGGAGAAGTCCCCAGCAGAAACTTACTAGGACATCTCTACAGTGTTGCATACCAAAAGTTGGCAGTTTGTAAACAGAGTTGCATCCTGTCCTGTTCACCAGAGCTTGCATCTGGAGATCCCAGGACAGAATGGTTCAAAGGTGAGCTAATAAAAGGCTGCCTGCAGTCTGCAAGCAACCTTCCAGAAGTTTCATACCTCTTCATAGATAACGACCTTCAGGGAAATCTACTTACTGCTTACTACAACAACTGATTACTATTAATTAATCAGAAGAATTAGTTAATTAGTTTTTCTATTAATAAATAGTAAATGGAATGTCTGTGGATGCTTCTTAACGTAGATAAAGAGCATCAGGAATTACAAAACCCGATTACAGAACGATTACAGCCCTGAATTTAATAGAACATTACATACTTGTGTAATAAGAAAATGTCTGCAATTTTTTTAACAGATAACTCCATCAGGCTGCTCAGAGAGTTTCTGCAAAGACAGACATTATAGGAGTCCAAATAAGGCTCAATTTGAACGTGATGCAACTGGCAAACACTTTGGCAGAATAGGAATGAGCGAACATGAAACAGAAGACAACTTGCTCACATCTCTTTTAAGAGAAAATAGAACATCTGTACTGGAATCTACGTGAGTATGAGGGATGTGCACTGCTTTTGACAGTATTTTCTATTTAAGAAGAGGATAAAGTAATTGTGCTAAAGTGAATTTAGATAATGGCACTGTCTAATTTACCTGAGAGATTGGCAAGGCGCCTTCAGAGCCATTTTAGTCTATCATGCAATTAAGTAATTAGGAAACATACTATCAGTAGAAATCCTTATGAAAAACCCATTACAAAAAAGAAAAAAAAAACCACCTCTCCAAAGTTATGGAGCTCTACAATAGGGACTGACTGCTTGCAGGGTGGAGTGTAGCAGTATTAAAGGGCTCACATGATCCTAGGTGGTTATTATTCTAAAATACCTGAGAGCACGGGCCAGTGAAAGGGGATGTGGTGGAAGGGATGGCACTGACTGCTGTAAAAATGATATGTGTAAGGAACTGGGGGTGGAGGAAATGGATTTGCAATGACTGTTTTGCAGGGTTGGATTGAATGGTCGTTACTCTCTGCTTTGTAGCCTTTGCCATTGTGTCTTAACTGCTTGGGCAGAGGTTGGGTCTCCGCCAGCTCTTCAGACAGGCTAAGCCTGTGTTCTGCAGGCTAATTGGTTGTTCCAGTGTAACCAGTTGTAGGACTCTGCTGAGATGAACCATAGTGGAAGCACTGAAGTCACTTTTCATGAAGGAGAAAGTATTTTTGCAGTGAAATCTGTATAATCCCTCCTGTAACCAATGTTGTATGTGTGTTCCACTGTGTGTTGATCAGTTCCCAGCTGAAATGCTCATTTCAACAGGAACTGGACAAATAACAGGCAAGAAAAGGCTGTTGAGAAAAACCACACTTTAGCTAGTTTTGTTTCTCCTAGTTTTATGCTTTCACCACTTACCTCCTGGTTGAAAATTGAGCTAGAGATTTGGTGGAGATCATTCTCATTCCCTCTTCATGCTAATGACTATGTATAGCATTATGTCACTTATTTCAGTGCTGTCTCTTCCCTTGCCATAGTGGTTTCTGGAGAGCAATGGGAATGAACTTCCATATGCATTGTGCTCAGCAATGCTGGTAGCAGAATATCCTGCAGAGCTGCACAAATCAAATCCTGTTTTGTCTGTTCAGCACACCCTGCAATTCACTTGACTCAATTCTATATTTTTCCATTACTATTTAAAAGCCTCCAACAGGCATAAATGGTCTTAGTTGTCAAAGTACTAGTTAGTGGTAAATGAGGAGATACTACTCTCTTAGAGGATGAATATATAACATCGTTTTATTTGTTAACTTTACTTAAAAGTCTGCTAATGAGCATTTCCAGCACCATCATCTTTACCACTCTAGTGTGTAATCTTTTCTATGTTCAAGCATAAATGACCATATTGACTGGTGATGAGCCTGTGCTTTGCATAACTGAATTCTCTCTAATGACATTAGATGCCAGAGGAAGACATAAAAAGCCTAGTTAAGCTTCTCCCATTTCAAATGCTAGCTATGCAAATGCAGTCGTTTTAAATGCTGGTTTATATGTTTAGTGGCACAAACAGCTCTCTGACACATGAAATCGTCTGTAGAATTTGAGGGCTTGCTTATGCATGAAGTGTCTCTTACTTGGCTTCACTTCCTGTTCAATGATTGCTTTCATGGGCCACTGGTTATCTGTGGGGCAGTTTGGTGCTCTGTGGTGAGCTGTTTTTTTGCAGGCTTTTGGCTGCTTTCTCCTTTCCTCTCTTCCTTGTTACATTAGAAATACATGAAGGGTTAGATTTTCAGAAAAACTCAACATCTAGAGTCTCCTGGGGGGTTTGGTAGAATTTTGTTTTTAAGGTAATTAAATCAGAGTCAACTTTTATGAAAATCCATTTGTTTCTTGCATCGCTTGTTACATAAGCCTTTGATTTAGTTATCAGAGGTTTGGTGTTTGCTCACAAATGGGGAGAGGGGCTGGAGAGCATATATGGCCATAAAAAGGGGAGAAGCACTGATGAGGTAATTTCTGGTTTAACTCATCTTGTGAAAAGGTTTCAAAATTCTCCTCGTTAGTAATTCATTAGTGCATGGAACAATCTCCTGGGAATCTCAAATGTCAGGGCACTGCAAAGGAGTTTCTTAGAAGGTATTCTTGTTTGCTTAAATAAAAATCAAAATTCATGTCTTTTCTCCCCTCTTTTCTGAGTACAGCAGACAAGAACAAATGAAAATTGTAAATGAACTCTTAGATCATCTGAACACAACTGAGGAAGAATGTTCAAGTGAAGATACAGAGAAAAAGGATGAAAAAGATCTTAGGCAAATGATTATTCAACTAAGAGCTGAACTCAAACATTTCAAGCAGGTCAATAAATTCTTAAAGCAGCAAGTAGAACTGAAATCAACTTTTGATGGGAAAGAGAAGCTTTATCCAGATGCAATGCCACAGATTAATAAGGATATTGAGTTGTTGAAAGTGGAATTGAAAGATGCAGCTACACAAACAATGACTTTAGAGGGGAATGTCATGAGATTCAAACATGAAGGCAAAAAAGGAGCCTCAGAAGAAAACCCAAAATATTCAAGATTACATGCAGAAAAGGCACATCAGCAAGGAAATGTGTGTACAAAGGGTGAACAGCATGAAAGCCTTTTTTGTATGACAAGAACCAATGAAGTAAGTTTATTTAAGATTCTGGTTTTGGTATTTAGGGAATAGATGTATAAAAGGGAAAATAAACCCCCCAAAACATTTTAATTTCTGATATTAAATCTAGCTTTTGTGTAATTTAAAAAAAAATTAGACAAGAAGATGTAAGCCCAACCTTATTTTAGATAATTGTTCATAATGTTCAGAGCTTTTCATCATATTTCAGTGTGCTTTAGAACGTTAATTAATTGATTATTCAATCCTCAGTGGGACCGGATACTAGTAAATATTAAAGCTTTTGGAGAGAGGTTGTAGCATAATGGCCTGGTTCTGTACTACTCTGTAGCTCTGCATGGATGTTAATGAAGTACAGAGCATTCTGCACTGAGAGCTTAATAAATCCTAAAAGGCAGCTGAGATCTACAGGGTGGAAGATCTGTATCACATCTGAGAGTATGCTGGTGGAGAGTTAATGGTAGCTTCACAGATAACATTGGGCTGGAAGAGACCCTCAAAGGTCATTTTGTCCAGTCCCTCTGCACTGAGTAGGGACACTTTGGTTTTGGAGAAGTAGGCTCTTATTCGTATGCTTTTGTTAATGTCTTAGCATCGTCTCTTGCTTTTAGAGAAGTAGAGTCATTATATAAAATATAGAGTTATTATATAAAACCACGGGGGCAGTTTTTCATGTTTGTGTGAAACCTAAGTGCACAGGATCTGGTTTGTGAGTACAGACACAATTTGCTTGTGGCAGCTAAGTTTGCAAGCCTTTGGTGTGCAGGCAGTCTGTGATCCCAAACGGAGTTGGGAAAACAGTGCCTGCTAGAGTTTGTGTGTTGTTTTAGTAGCAGTTAGAGAAGTGAAGGTGAAAACTCTTTGAAGATCGTGGCTCTTACAGAGCAGACAAAGGAGAGCATCACTTTTCTTTTTGTGCACTGCTAATAGAGAATGTAGCACCTTCTGCAGAGAATGGTTTCCATGACTTTAGTGATCAAGAGATTTCTGTGAGCTAGCAAGTGGGAACATTTTTTATTCTGGCTTGTTCTTGTTGGCTTCGTTTGTCTGAAGGAAGGGGCTCGTGAAGCAAGAGATGTTGATAAGACTTTGTTCGGTACAGACATAAGCATCTCAGCATGGATTGGGATTTTAAGGAAAAGATTTTGGCATGCATAATTCCTGGCAGACACCCTAGAAAATTTATGCCAGTCTTAGTAATAGGTAATGATACCTCTGAAAAACGAAAAGCTAAGCAACTCATAAAAACTGTCTTATTTCATCAAATAATTTGCATGTTATCAAAATCTAGCAGAGCATCTTCAGGTACGTTTTTAGTCTCTTAAGCTTTCTTTATTGGCAGTAAATTTTCTACCTTAAAAATCATTTTTAGGGGGGAAAGAGGAGGATAATTGAAATATTCTTAGGCTATCGTCGCCGTTCTTGGTCTGTAACAGATTTGGTCAGTCATATTTGGCAGGTTGGCTGCTGCAGTAGCTGCGTCTTCGGGATGCCTTAGCTAGTCTGAGACACAAAGAAGGAGGTGTTCTTTCTATTTGAGTGCTATTTCAGAGCAGCTGACTCCTCTAACACGTGAAGAAATGAGGGCAGATGGAAGTCAGGAAGATTAAAGTTGGGTAGGATTAAGGGCAGGGGTTTGAAGACTGCTGGCCTATTAATGAAGATCTTCTTGTGATGGCTTGCAATAATGATGTCTTTGAGTTGCTGGTTTTACTTCTCAGGAATGAAGAACAACCTCTCTGAAGGCAAGTAAAGGCCTTTCTGCCCTTCACAGGGAACACTTAGAGTTCTTTCTGCAGTTCCCTTTTTTCCACTCCTTGCTTTCACTGGGTTTCAGAATATGTTTTGATTCATCATTTTGCAGATTCCTCTCCGGTTTAATCAGTCGCAAGCTCAATGCAGTCCCTGAGTCATTTGCCTTAAAAGCTTTCTTGTTTGGACTAATGCAGTGTATCTTTTGCTTCTGAATGGCTTTTATAAATAATTTCACGTTGCCAGCTGAAGTGGCCTTTGGGTAATCTGGGTGACCTATCTGCCTGTGCAACAGCCCTGAGCCAGCTGGAAACCGCTCGGCAATGTTAGTGCAGTGGAGTTAAACTAGCAGGAAGTTCATCCTGCTCGGATTTATTTTTCAGCCTCCAAATGACTTTTGTGTTCATGTATGTACAAAAAGGAATTGAGTGCGTCATTAGGGAAATAGAACTTGCTGTTTATTATTTGGAGGGGTGTAAGGACTATAATTGCTAAGAAGTGAGTGCAGAAAGGTACTCGGAATACATTGGGTGGGGAAAAGAAATTACGGGTCTTGTGACATTGGTGGAGCAAATGAACAGCAAAAGAATAAACTGACTCTATCTGAACATGCCATTATTGTTGTTTATTGTTATTACACATAATTCCATGACTCTCATCAACATGCAGCATGTTTTTATCCTTTTGGAGATAGGCATGAGATTATGCTCTGTGGTTTAATCACAGACCCATTTAATGCAATTTTCAAAAGGCAAGAGGCTAAAAATGTGGTTACTTAAGAAATTTAACATCCCCCCTCAACTCCAGTGATGGAATGTCTGCTACAGCAGGAAATGGGAATTCTGTGCAGGTGATTTTCAAGTGTATGGATGAAGAGGCTGAGAAGCTGTTCTTGCTCATAACGGGTTTCTCTCTGGCAAAATGAATTGCCTTTGGGGCTGATGCAGGGCTTGGTTGATTTTTCTCAGAGGTTTCAAAGTGGGCTGGCACAGAGTAGGGCCTGCTGGGTGGAGACAAAGGGAGGAAAGCAAAACATATTCAGAAATTTGTGAAAAATAAGGAGAATCCTCAATTTTAAGAACAATGATCTTAACAGTTACTGGGCTGTCAAAGATGCATGATACAAATGAGAGTGGGAAGGAGCAGTTAGGTCAGCTTGGGTGAGAAACCATTTTCCCAGAACATACCCAGATTCAGAGTTAACTAATACACCTGCTGAGCAAAAGCCTTTCTAGGCAGTGGCAAATTTGCTTTCTTGCTTCATGAACTGGAAGCTGTTCACTGCGTGGCTGCAGTGCATTAGCAGCAGTTACATACAGAAAATTGAACTGGTGGAATAGCTTTGATTTAGTTCTTTCTCTGAATATTTGTTTTTCATGTTGTGATCTTATTTTCACAACTAACCTGGCAGCTGACTGATCTTACAGGGAAAATTACTGTTTTTCCAGGAATGTTTGTTTGTACTTCCCTTTGCTTGGCTGTTACACAAGAGCTGCTAACTCCCCCTTTTATTCCCTGCCTTTTCCAGGCTGATTCTGCTCACCTGCCAAAAAAATCTCGTCTGCCTGTTCCCTTAAGACCATCCAGACCATTAGGAAAGGTGCCTTTGAACTCCAGGATGCAGAAATCAGCTTCAAAACTACAACCAGGTAGTTTTTGTACCAGGGTGCCTTGTGAAGCTCTGAAAGCATCAGAAGTGGAAAACAAACAGTTTCAGCCACAAACAAATGGGGAGTTATTATTGAATGAGTCTGGAACTGAAAACCTTCAAGAAGAGCCTGCAGATGAAAGCACATCAGTGAGAGGTGAATAAAGAGCAGACATAATGACTTGTAATGCTGCTGGAAAGAGTGACTTCTTTTCTTGTAGCAGAGAGGAAAAACAGATTATTTTTACATATCTACAATGTTGCTTACTTGGGTAGGCCAATACTTATGGATCTTGAGAAAAAACATTTTTTTGTTTTTCTTCTTTTATTTCCCTTTTATCTTTAGCTAGAATGTAAAACAGCTTTATATGGAATAGGAAGTGCTTGTCTATACATGGAATAAAATGGGGAACAAATGACAGCTTCTTGGGGTGCCCACACATGTACACATATGTGTCAACGTTGAGGTGAATGAAAGAGTTCCTTCATAGGATGCCGAGTGTTATGAAAACTGTCTGTAATGGAGACAGGAGTATAAAAATACTGCAGGTTTATGCTGCTTAAATAAGTCTTCCCAATATTTCACTTGATCAGTCAAGTCATCTGTGTCTGTTACCAGTGTGGCTGGGTTAATTTAAACTCAGTCGTTGACAGAGGATCTGGATCAGCAAAGTATGACAAATTCTAAGGCAGAGAACAATGGGTATTATATAAACATTGGGAGTGGTAAAAAAATAAATGCTCTTAGCAGTTAGATTAAACAGTGAATAGAGAGGTAAAGGATAGGTGGAGAGAGGAGGTGCAAGTATAAGGAATAAAGTTGAAGCGGTTGCAAGTGAGCCACGGTCAAATCCAGAGATTACAGAGACCTGTTAATGTTTCTGTGATGAGAGACAGGCATGGAACAACTTTACTGTAAATAATTGTGCAGGCAGGAGTAGGGCACTTTATTTTGGTAGGTGCAGAATCCATGGGCAATTCTGAGAAGGGCAGTACTGTTGAATTGGATTCTGAAATGAATCAGAACCTGCTAGGGCTGCAGTCCTGCGATTTCCTTTCCACGCTTTCTTTGCCCTGATTAACACTTCTGTACCGCACACTTAGTCATTCTCAGACCTGATCCAGTGGGAGATTGTAGGAGATTAGTTTTTGATCAATGCTCATATTGGAGAAACTTTTTAGCCTTTTCTCTGAGCTTAACATAAACCATTTGAAAATGCAGCAAAAATTGATTAACTGCTCCATTACAAAGGGGACTTGCAAATGTTTATCTTCATTTGTTGTTGGGAAGCCTTCGCAGTTCACATTCTTAGTAGTTACCCTTACAATGTGTTCAAGTGTTTTGCAGATTTGTGCACTGTTTCATATGGCTGCTAATGTGGATGTTACTTGTTCATTAGCTGTGCTTCCTTGGATGATTTTCCTGTTCAAAGCTGGCAGAGAACAAGGTTTAGATCCGTGGGGTGGTTTTTTGGTTTGTGGTGAAAAACCAAATGTTTTTTTCAGTCACTCACTTCTGTTTTTCCTTCTCCCATTGCTTTCCAGCTGACTCATTGCTCAGACAGGATGGTGGTGAGATCCAGGTGGAGTTGCAAGATGTTTATCCAGGGACAGAGGTTAAGACTGACTATGCAATGGGCAAAAATCAGCAAAAGTGTCCAGGTAGAGCATTTGCATGGTACAATGTTTTTAAAAAGAGAATTTTTTTTTTAATCTGCTTTCTTCTGAGGTGTTCAAAATTGTAAATTACCACATGTAATTGTTTCCCTTGCCAGTATTTGTGGGTTTAAAATCTTGTTTTCTTAGCTAGTATGGATTAATTGCTCTAAGAATCCAAGTTGGTCTTTTATGTGTTTAGAAGGGCCACAGGGATTTATGAGTCTTGTTTCCAGTAAAAATAACGAGTTCTATGCCTGACTCTGATCTCTGTTGCTAATGTCCTCACTTCTGAACTCTTCCCTGAATTAAATGTTTGTTACTTGCTGCTTCTGCATCTCATCTAGTTATGAGCTGTCAGCACGAAGCAATTGAATGATAGAATTTTGCTTATCTGAATTATTTGAAGGCATTCAGCTAGGTTGAAACCTAATGGAATCGTTTAATGAAAATGTAAATAGGCTTTACGCTGTGTGTTACATGTTTCTGCATCATCTGTTAGTCCTTTTTCAGGAGGACTTGACCAGCCTGGTTAACCTGTGGTGTACAGAGGATCTGGTTTGTTTTGTAACCCTTTCCTTCATGATTTTTGTTTCAGTAGTTTCATTAGATCTGGTCAGTTGGTTTGCAGGATCGTGCTCTGTGTACGTGGGCTCTGTGTGTGTACACAGAGAGCTTGTTAGTTCTTTAATTAAAGGGCAGTGTTCATTAAAAGCTGCAACCAGTATTCTAATCAGGAATATTACTACCCTAATACCTGGTTTTATTTCCATTTAATTATCTGAAATGTTTGCATGAAGTCAGGGTTGCAGAGTTTAAGAGTTCATCTAGTATCTGGGTTTTTTTTCTGGCTCAGTAAGCAGCCTTCTTTGACATCTGTGTTACTGCAGCAACCAACTGGTAGAGAAGGAGGAGAAGCTAATGAACTTAAGTGTTGCTTTCCCTTATTCATTGTGACTCAAATTCATACAGTGGCATTTTCTTGGAAGTGTTTCTGTCCTGTGATTCTGTCACCTCTCCAATGACACACACAACAGCGTGCAGCAATCTGTGTCCTGCAGAGAACATCATCTACTCTTCCTTTCCAATATGTTGATATCCTAGCATCACAACTTCATTTTTCCCCCCCCTCTGGCTTTTTAGTTGTATTTGTGTTTATTCTTTTGTGCTTGAGCTTGATTTGGGCCCTCATATACAGCTGCTCCCTGTGAGATTTTGTACTAATTTAGAGTTGGATGGAACCTGGGCATTCAAACTCTCCATGGAAACCAATTTGAAAGTATTAAGACCTCTGCAAGATCAATGAATGACTCCCCGAAGGGAGGTTCTAATTCGTAGTGATCTTTTGCAGAACTAATAGAAGGAGAAAATTTAATTTACTGGTAACTAGAAAATAACCATTTTCCTAGATACTTACCCATACAGCCCTTGACATCCACACAACTATAAAGATAGAATATATGTAGGAATATCTGGCTTTTATTGGTCTGTATCTGGAGTGATTGCATTACTTATGAATGGCAGTCAGCTAAAGGATGTGATGTGCGTGCAGAATGAGTGTCACTAAAGCCTTCAACACCGAGTATTTTAATGGATTTTCTTTAGGGCACATTTAAAAGGCAGTTATTAAAGCTCCTTCTTCCAATTTTCATAGAATCAGAATGACTTAGGTTGGAAAGGGCCTTAGAGATCATCTACTCCAACTTCCTTGGCACGGGCAACGACACCTCTCAAATAGATTTGGCTGCTCAAGGCCTCATCTAACCTGGCCGTGAACACCCACAGGGAAGAGGCATCCACAACCTTCCTGGGCAACCTGTTCCAGAGGCCCATCACTCTCATTATAAAGAACTTTTTTCTAAGCTTCAGTTTAAAGCTAGTCTCCCCTAGCTTAAAACCATTCCTTCTTGTCTTGTTACTAGACATCCTTATGAGAAGTCTCTTCCCAGCTTTCCTGTAGGATCTCTTCAGGTATTGGAAGGCAGCTCCTAAGGTTCTGCTAGAGTCAAGTCTTCTCCGGGCTGCATGCCCTCAGCTCCCTCAGCCTATCCATATAGCATAGGTGCTCCAGCCCTTGGATCATCTTTGTGGCCTCCTCTGGACTCATTCCAGCAGCTCTATGTCCTTCAGTTCTGGTGTCCACATCCTAAGTATGCAGTATTTGTTGATGCTGGTTTTTTTTTTGCATTCTACTGACTTTGTGCTCCTGTTGGTTTCACTCAGGTTTTTGAAGTGAGGAGAAAAAGAATATTAGAAGTTTCAGTAAGAATCATTTAAAGCCACAGAGTTTAGTTTTAAATCCTGTTTGGGGGTATCAGCTTTGTGGCTGGAAGGGTCTTGGCTTTGTGGGCGTCTGATCTGGGAGTGCATATAACAAAAGTAACGTTCAGTCATTTAGGAAAAGCAAGCAGGTCTATTTTGAGTATTGTTTATTTGCAAGGTGATAAGGGGCTTGAAACATTTGTGCAAGTTTAATTAGTGGGCAAATCAGAGCGAGAAGTCAAAAGCCCAAAATTAATGCCGAACGGTTTGTAATTATTCTGTGTTTTTATTCTCTTAATGAATTCGTTCCAGTGCTGTTAAGAACAGAATGTCAGATAAAGAAATATTAATATTCACAGGCAAGCCTCCTGTTTTTCAGAAATGCAAAATCCTGGTACCGTTAGCAACGTGAATACCCAGCGTTCATTAAAGGAGATAAATGAAGAGTTTTATTCAGTGGAACATGAGGACATTGACTCAGCCGCTGCAGATTCAAGTTCCAAGTGCCTGCGTTCTCCCAAATTGAGTGTAACAAGTACAGATGCACTTGATGACTGTGGAGTCATAGATGATGTAGAAGAACTGAAACAAAGAATTAAGGATATGAAGTCAGAGCTCGAGAAGTACAAAATGTTCGTGTTCCGTTTGCAGGCCTCTGACCAGCTTTTGTCAAATGGTATCTGCAATATAGTTTTGAGTGACACAGCCTTGCCTGTTAGACAAGTGCAACATACAGCTATGCAAGACATCAAAACATCTCCTGGTGTCCATCAGCTGATGGATTATGTTATCCACACTGAAAGTGGGAATTCAGAGTCTTCACAAGCACCTGATCCGTGGACAGCACAAAACCATAAGGAACTACTAATAGCAAATGAGGCAGAGCTTGAAAAAGACCAAATTGCAAATATGCAGCCTGATGAAGTGCCTCATCTTCACAACAAACGGAGAGAAACAGCACCATCCAAGTGAGTAAAGCTATTACTGTTACAGGCTTCTTTTACCAAATGACATAGGAAGGTAATAGGAAGATGGTTTTATTCACACAGGAGCCCGTTGTCATGATAAAGGCTACGTTTCATTCACATGAGCATAAAGCAGCTGAAATGTTTAGTTAAAAGACAAAGGACAAACCAGTATTTCTCTTACAACAGAGCTGCTCCTGATAGGCCCATATCATGATTCCGTGCCAGACACCAATCTCTGCCCACACTTTAGTTCCACAACTCTTTGCTGCAAGACCTGCTGTCTGGAGTGCAGTCAGATCTCCTGAGGTTGCTCTATCAGGCTGCTCTCTAATCACAGTGTCTTGCATCACTCTGGGTTATCAGGTGCCAGGTGCAAGAAAATTTAAGAACTCTTTGTGGGCAGTTGGCTGGCAGATTCATGGCAGCCCTTTTGTTTGTGTGACCAGTGTTAATGTGTAAAACAGGAAGTTTATGCTGGAGTTATAATTCATTTTGCAGCTGAGTGTCGTAATGCCTGCTTTTGGAGTCTGTGGAAGTAGTTATATATAGAAATTAATGAACAAAATTTTATAGCTTCGGCGCATAAGTTGGAAAATCATTTATGGGAGGCTGGAAAGCATCAGTCTTGTTTCTTGTATGATAAGACTGAGTGTAGCATTTTGGCAAGCAGATGCACAAATCACAGACATAGAGTGGGGTCTCATAAGACCAAACCTTTAACTCCCTGCCCCAGATATTTTCACCACTTCTAATACTGTTACTGGCCTGAGGGCCTATAGGATGTCAGGAAGCACAACAAAGAAATGCGTTCAGCCTTTTGGCTCTCTTTGGAGTGCTTAAGTAGAAATATTTGGAGATAGTGAGCAACCACCAGTATGAACTATTGTATATCTCTTAGTATTGCTGCCATAAAACACAATTGTGCTACACAGTACATATAAATTTACATACCTTGAAAATAGACCTCATCCATTTTACAAAGGAAGAGCTAACTGTAAATTAAAGAATGAGGCAGTATGGATCACTGTAAAGCTTTTATGACCACTGTCTAGGGCAACTGCATGAGTCACAAGTGACAGAGCCAAAACTGAGTTATCCATCTCTTCCTATACAAATGGCAATAAAAATTGTGTAACAACCTTTACCATCGTAGATTTTGTTTATGCCCCACATTTTGTTTGATTCCCTGCAACTTTTCAGATCCTCTCCCTTTTTCTCTTCACCAGTCTATGGTCCTGTAAAAGAAGTCTATCCGTGATGCAGACAGGGACAGTAGAAAGGGGATGTCTGTATTTGTAAGGGAAGAATAAATTAATTTGATCTGAAGTGAATTTTATCTCCTGACTTGTGGAGTACAAGAGTTTGGACTCTGCAGTGGTTGCCATGGTCATGTCTCTGGTAATAAGCATGAAAAGGCATGCAGAATTTTCAAAGTGGGTGAAACCATCAGCTCCAAACAGGCCAGTATTGTATTCCTGGCAGGAAAGAGAGTTTCAGAAGAGACTGATCTATCTCTTCTAACAGAGTGAATTAAAAACTAAATGAAAGAATCCCAACTGGTCAGGATAAATGTGTGGATTCTTAAGAAGTCTTTTCGTGTGCTTGCTTGTACTTTAATTCAGCACCTTTGCACCCCATCTGGGTTATTTCCAAGCAGATGAAGAAATCACCACCTTGGTTTCTGCCCATCTTCTAAACAAAGCAGTTAAGTGAGGGGTAATAACCCACAAGTCATGCCCATAAATAGGAAACTCAACAGTTGGAGGCAATTTCCCATTGTGGCTGTAAAAGCATTTTGAAAGCAAATTGAGTCCCATTAAAATTATATCTTGGGAATATAAGTTTAATTCACTTTTTATTTATATTTAAATGTTATTTATGGTCACAAAATTACTTCAAAGATAATTTCATTTCCTCAGATATGATTCATTAGTTCACTCACAAGCTCGAGAACTCTCCCTTCAATGCCAACAAATTAAAGAGATCTGCAGTGGTTGTGTCACTTACCATCAACATCTGACGAGCCTTATTAAAGCTTTTGAGGAACTGCTTCAAGCCAGTGATGTAGATTATTATGTTGCTGAAGGCTTCCGTGAACAACTGAATCAAAGTGTACTATTGTTTGAGAAGCTGGAAAGGAAATTCTTATATGGTAAGTGGCAGTATTTTGTGCATCTTGTCTCAGATATATCAGGTTCTCAAAATTAGAAGGTTTTTCTTCTTAGCGAAAAGGAAAGACAAGGGAACTGCTTGAAAGAGTCCACAAAGATAGTTAAGGGAGTGGAATGCCTCCTTTATAAGGAAAGGCTGAGGGAGCTGGGTCTCATCAGCTTGGAGAAGAGGAGGCTGAGGTGACCTCGTTCATGTTTATAAAGGTGTGAATGGTGAGTTTGGGGAGGGTGGAGCCAGGCTCTGCTCAGTGGTGCCCAATGACAGGACAAGGGGCAATGGGTGCAAGCTGGAGCATAGGAGTTTCTACATGAATGCAAGGAAAAACCTTTCAGTGGGAAGGTATAAGCCCTGGAACAGGCTGCCCAGAGAGGTTGCAGAGTCTTCTTCTCTGGAGACATTCAAAACCATCCTGGATGCCTTCTAATGTGTCCTACTCTACGTGACTCTGCTCTGGCACAGGGGTGGACTCAATCTTCCTGTGAATCCTTTTCATTGCTTTTAAATCATTTATAGGGAGTATTGTCTTGGAAAGTAAAATTTTAGTGCTCCAGCAAGACTGGGTTTTATTTCTGTAGTTGTCCTCTCTATTGAAACCTTCCATTTTGAGGTGTTTATCTTGGCACCTGCATATTTGAGCTGTTCAAAATACAGTGGTTATAGTTTAGCAAAAGTTTAGTTGCAAGTAGGCTTCGGGATTTTCTATTTCAGGGAGCAACCCAGCTGACAGAGCCTAAGCACCAGCTATCTCCACTGAAGGGTTCCCATGGGCATGGCTCTCAGCTGGTTTTTAACACAATCTATGTTTAACTAAAAGGGAAAAAAAACCAAACAAACCAATAACAAGTTCCTGGAGTTTTTTTCCTAAAGTGCAGCTGTTTGCAAAAAGGGCAAGTGCAGTGCAGAGGTCTGGGCTGGGCAGAAATTATCATATCTGGGCAGTTTTCTGTGGTCACTGCCTTTAAAGGAGCTACAAGGAGTCCTGTGTTGGACAGCTGGAAGGTTGTACCATGCTGATTTGCACATTATTGGTACTCCTGTAGAAGTAAATCACCTTCAATTGTATGCAGCTGTAAAATCATCTGTCATTGGGTGCACCAAGAAAGAGAGCCACAAACTTCATGGAGAAACTCACCCAGGTGGTGCACATAGAAAATTGAAATGAGGAGGGGAAATTGGTTTAGTTAGAAGGCATAGGAGAGTCATTCCTTTCAGAATTTTGAGTAGCCTATGAGTTTAAGAGACTGGTATTGCAAATCTCTGTGTATTTGAGGGTTTCTGTAGGGTGTAATAGTACAAGAGCCTCCTGAGCAGCAGTGCTGGGAGAAGTCAGCTTGAGAAGTATTGTCCTAGTGGTACAGAAAGCAGAGTGCTGAGTGGAAGGTGTGCCCAGGAAAGGACTTTGTAATGTGTACCAGTAAGCAAAGCTTTTTAGTTACCAGTGAGAACTGGCACACTGTCTGAAAAATGGGAGCTTGCACACCTGAAAATGCTCTTGTCTGTCTTCTTCTTATCCCATTTCTCCCGCCTATTATTTGGCAAAGCATGAAGCAGAAAAAGCAAAGCCTTAAATGTCTTAACAAGTGGGACCATATCAGGAGATGTATTATTCCTAACAATTGTGATTATTTTCCTGGGAGACCTGCATCTTGCTGCCAAATAGTCTAGCTGCTTAAGAAAAGCACTCTGTCTTTCATAATGGAGAGATAAAATGCAACCTTGTTTTGTAAAACGAGCGTCAGAATCGACATTTGTCACCTGCAGGAAGAGTACATCATGCATATTGCCTTCAGGCTGTAGCACGAAGGAAATTAGCAGCAGAGCAGTGGAAAAGGGATGCTAACATGAGTGAAATCCAGCAAGAAAGACCTTTTCCTGTCATTCCAACTGTTGCTCTTTCCGACCCAAACAACTAGCAATTCTTCCACAGGTGTCAGCTGCAAAACTGACAGCTTCAATGCAACACTTGAGGTGACCTGCAACAGGGACCCTGCCCCTCTTCTCTTCCTGAAATTGGCTCTATAAGATGACTTTGCTGAGACCCATTGAGGGCCCAGCCACACAATGAACTGTGTTGTGCCTTTCATTAAAGACAGTGGCAGCATGTTGCAGTTTCAATTGCTTGTACAAAGGAGTTGTATATGAGAAAAAGGTATTACAGCCAGCATGTCATAGCAGGGTAATAAAAGATTGAGTGTATTCAATGATTTCAGTGGCTACAGAGATTCCTTGCATTACAAATGAGGAGCCTGTGTAGTGAATAAACATTAAATGCCTTTAAACCAACAGATGGTATCCTATATACTATGAAAAGGCACTGACAGGCGAGACAATTCAATATATCTAACACAATGGTGTTGCATTGAATCACACATTAAAATAAAATGATGTTTGTAGGGTTATAAAAAACAGCCAGCCTAGGAAGAAGTGACTGTAAAGGAGAGGCATAAACAACCTTCTGTCTCTGCATTTTCATCCTGACCTTCAGTTCATTCCCCTGAAATCTCAGCAGTGCAACTCTTGCTGCCGCTTCCGCTTAATTGCACTAAAATTTTGAGATCCGGGGAGCCAAGGTGACACCACCAAAACTCCAATTTCCTTATTCAGATTAGAGTCTGAATGCAGGTCTCTTGTTCTGCGTTGTGCCTGTCCTCACACACTCTGCCACTGAGAATATTGGAGGCAAAATCCTGTCTGTGTCCCTTTATTAAGCGTTAAGTGGTTAGCTTGATCTGGGTGGACAAAATCCAAGTGTGATGGAATTGTTTTTAATACAGTTTTTATTGAAGAAGCAGTGCCATGTACCCCTAATCCTCCTGCCATATAACACAGTGTTTTATATCTGTATGCAAACTAAACCACCAGAGCTGTAAAACCTGGCACCTGTGCTACCTAGTAATTTATTTTTTTCTCAACTCCAGAGAAAGCTATTGCTTTGTGGCTGGGCTATAAATAGTTTAGCTCATGGGCAGCATTTGACACTAATACAGTGTGGTGAGTATCTGTTGGCTTGTGATTCCTCATTAATTAGCCATTCTGTATTTAAATGGTTTAAGATGCAGGGTGAAAAAAAAAACAAAACGAGTATGCAAGTGTGGTTATCTATACCTGGTTTTAAGTAGATATTTCTGCTTTGCAGGAGAATCAATAGGTACAGAAGTTACCATACTTTACGAGTTAGCTCAAAGGTAAGTGCCCTGTTGTGCATTTTGGGAGGGCTTTGCTAATGCTGTCTGCTTCATTAGTGGCTGTGCTGTTAATAACAAGCTAAGGCTTTTTTCTTCCCCCACTTCTCATCAAACAGTTGAGATGCTAAGAGGAAGCATCATGCTACCAGGAGTGTTCCTTTCATGAGCAAGCAAAACGTGTGCCATAATCCACTGGGGTGTGTGTTCAAATATTATCTTGGTTGCAGCTGCTGGAAAGGATAGTCAGCAGCTACCTTTCTGTTTCCATGACCTTGGGGGCTTGCAGAGGATGACTGAAGTGCAGTGCTCTTGAAGTTCATTCTCTGAACACCCTTATGCTGAAGGTGAAGAGAGCAGGTGTTGTTATGCTGCATATGTTGGTTTTATGCCAGCCTGGGATTCTTCTGTGCTATAGCAATCCTCAGCTGCCTGTTCAAGGCAGCTGGAGGTCCTCTTAACGCAAAGGTGCTGGAATGTGAGCTGGGCTGGAGATCCCATTGATTATTCCTGCTGACTTCAGTGAGGTCTGAATTTTAGCCTTGCTCTCTGATGTGCAGTGGTGTGTCACGTTCTGTTGCATACATTCTCTTGCTTTCCTGTGCCCCATAGATTCGGCAGCGAGCTCTCTGCTCTCGCTTTCCAAAGTAATAAAATGATCTTTATCTTTTGAACCGTTTTCTTTGGCTCAAAAGGGATAATGAGAAGAACGCCACAATGTACCAGCAAGTGAAGGATGAGTCACCTGTACCATCTGCTCTTCATAGCTTGTGTGAGTTTGATATGTCAGAAAAGTCCTCTCTTGGCTCACCTGAGCGCAGGCATGAGCTGGAAGGGCGGCACGGCTCACCGGCACTTCCGCCAAACAAGTTTCCCCCAGGTAATTTCCCCGCCCCCCCCCACTGAAGATCCTCTAGATATTGGGAAAATGTGATAAATAAGACACAAGGGAGCTAATTAAGAAATAATGAAGAATGTTTGTCTGCTTCAGCTTTCCAGCATCTTGCATAATCATTGCAATTTCAGTAATAAGGCATAGAGAGATGACAAGGATTTGAACTCCTCCTGCTTGAAACAAAATTAACTCTGATATTTGGTGTCTTTGTTGTTTTAGACTATCATCTTTTACGGTACTCCAGACTCTCTTTAAATAGGCAAGTCATAAGCAGAAAATAGACAATTGTCAAGAGATTATTACGTTGGAAAAGAGAGGGTTTTTTTTTTTTTTTCTAATTTTATAAAAGCCAGTGCTGTGTTTCTTTGAGACTTGTAAGTGCTGCATAATTAATAAGCGGTGTCATGTTTGACCTGGATAGTTCCACTAAGCACAAGCGATGCTTGCAGTAGTTTATTGGCAGCAATGAAAATTTAATAGCAGAGATAGCACGTCCTGTTCAGGAGAAAAATATTGCAGAGTAAACCAGGAGTGTATGACATGGATAAACTGACAAATAAGATAGTGACAGTTAGAACTGATAAGTTCCTGAGTGAAGGCGAAACTTACAGCCAATGGAAGAAAAAATGTAGGACGGCGAAGCAGGAAGGAAAAGGTAAGGTAATGAAACTTGATAGAAGAGATTTATTTATTATGGTGTGCATTGTGTAAGTCAAAGTCAAATTTCTATCTGAGTTACTCTGGTAAGCTTCCTATTGTTGTAAGGAAAAATGCCATCCTGTTGGTGTGTTGAGCCTGAATGTGAAGCTGCATTGCAGAACTTTGGATTCATTTCCCACTACGGGGAATGTTTTACCTAGATAAAATTGGTATCTACTGCAGCTTTGGAGGAAGAAGAAATTTCAGGAGCCTTAAAACTGGACCATTGTTTAAGTTAAAATGTAGAAAGGTTTTCTCTAAATGTACAGTTTGGGCACTGTTGTGGAGACAGATATTTGGCAGTTGCCATTTTTAACAGCCTTGTTTCTTTATTTTTTAGTATTACCACATTAGATTTGACAGGAGTGCAGAGTGTAAAATCGTTTACTCTAAATAATAAGTGGTCTCTTGGTTTATTTAGAGTTATTAATGGAGCATCTGCAAGAAATTAGAATCCTGAGACAGCGTTTAGAACACTCCATAAAAACTAATGAGAGACTGAGGAAGCACCTTGAGAGACAAGTAACAGACAAGGAACTAGATCAAGGTAAGAGTTTATTTCAAGACAAATTAAATCCACCTTCCCTGCTTTGATGCCTGAGGGATCAAAAGCTGCTGGCAATGCTTTGTGTGCTCTTTTGAATAACCCCCACCCCTTCACAGCTGGAAAGTGATGTGCCTTTTGCTGAGTGCTGCTGCATCTTGAGCTTCAGCAGCAGACACAGCTTTTCCACACAGCCTGCAGAGTGGCAGAATACAGATCTGATGTGCCTCTTCTTCCAGCCCGTTGCTTGAAGTGTATCCAGCACCCATACACAAATCTTTTATGGGATACAGATACAGCACACAGCCTCCAACCTGTGGTTGCACATCTTGCTAAGAGAGCAGGACTAACAAGCAGTTTGTGATGCTTGAAGGTGCTGTGGTTGGATTTCATACAGAGAATTGAAAGACCCTTCAAGTTCTGCTATCAGCAAAGAGCCTGTGCTGCTTTTCTTTCTCTTGTATGTGCACCATTGGGATACCATTACTATTGGAATAGCCTTGGATTTTAGGATGTCATCCTCTTAACTCTCTGCTGTGTCCAGCCAGGACAAGGAAAGGAAGCAATCTATCAATGTAATTCCAGTGGGGCCTAGGCCCAGTATGAATACAGAGGAAATGCTTTGCCATAAATTGCATTGCTGCCATTGATCCAAAGTAGGAATTTTATGGAATTAGCCTTTCTGTGCCTACCCTGTGTACACCTAGGGTGGTCAATACAACATGTCTGCTAACAGGGCTGTTGGACGTGCCTTCTCTGGCATTTTCTGACTGCCTAAAAGGCAGCTTGTATTTACATACAGGGACAAAATATCTGTAAGACAGAGTCTAGGCTGTGGTGTTCAGCTTGTCATTTGAATTGATTGGTGTGATAAATATGTTCCACACAAAATGACATCCTGACTTTTTAATGAGAAATACCTGACAGAAACTGATGGAAATTGCAACATGGAGTTGGCTTTCATTCCAGACTCTAATAGAAAGCAGTGGATGAAAAACACTAAAAATAGATATGTAAATTCAGAGTCACTGCTCTCTGTTGCTAGTGTTCAGCATCTTTGAAAGCCAAGGTCTGTGCTGTGGTTATAACTTTTCACAAGAAGGCACCAAGCTTCCACCAAGGATCCTTTGTAGCACCTTGTTTTCAAGCACACCATACCAGACACATTCTTTTCTATGCCTTACTGAGTTCTTGCTCTTCTCCTCACAGGGCAATTGATTAATATGCAATGTTACTCAGTCTGGAAGCAGGCAATAAATACATGCATGCTTTCCTTTTACTCAGTTCCCCTAATATTGACATTAGATTCATTATGTTTTACATCATCCCCTTGATCCATTTCTGTTGTTGTTTAAATGGAGACTACCTGCAAATGGCAGTTTGCTTTCAGGAATAATTCACAGTGATGGAAAGGTGTATAAAAAGCATCCATTTCATTCATGAAGTATTTATGCTGCTGGAAAGGCATACTGTTCCCATGAAATAACCAGACTGAAACACTTCCAACTCTTACAGCTTCATAAAGATTCTGGCAAGGGCATCCATTAATGCACTGAAAGTATATTTTCTTTATAAACTGTCTTAGGCCTTCCATCCATCTTCTTGTTGCCTTAGTGCATCTACCAATGCATGAGAAGAAATTTGGAAACAGAAGTCAAAAAGGAAGTACCTCTTAAAACAGCTCCTTTTTGGTACTGGCTTCATTTCTGTCATCAGATATTCACAGTCTCTTTTTACAGATTCACTGAATGGTTTGGATTGGAAGGGTTCTTGATTGTCTAATTCCAAGCCCCCTGCCTTGGGCAGGGACACCTTCCCCTGTGAGGAGAGTGGCACAGGGATGAGATTTGCTTCACCCAGCATGAGAAGCAGCACCATAGGACATGTCATGCTCAGCTCAGCACGAGCAGGAGCATCTTCTTGCTGTGCACTCACAGGGGAGTGCTGACATAAAATCACTTTTCTAGTAATGATGGTACCTTTTTTTTTTTTTTTCTGTAGTAGATGGGATTTTGACATAAGAAGTTCCTAGATAAAGCTGAAGCAGATTTTAACTTTAGGACTTAATAATTTAAATTTTTTTTTTTTTTTTTACTTTTAGCCTAATATCCTTAGTTTGTTTTCATTTAACATACTTCATTGTTGATAAAGAGTTAAATTCATGTGATACTGAGTTGTTTGGTCTACTAAAGTCAATGCACAGAAATTCTTGTCTGATAGACATTATATGCAGGTATGTACAGGCATCTCAGCCTGGAGAAGAAAAGACTCTGCAAGGGACCTTAGAGCTGCCTTTCAGTACCTGAAGGGATCCTACAGGAAGGCTGGAAAGGGACTTTTTCATAAGGGTGTCTAGGGAATGGTGTTAAGCTGAGGGAGAGCAGGTTTTTAGGCTGGATCTTGGGAAGAAGGTCTCCATTATAAAGGTAGTGGGGCTCTGGAATAGGTTGCTCAGAGAGGTTCTGAATGCCTTCTCTCTAGAGGTGTTCAAGGCCAGGCTGGATGAGGCCTCGAGCAACCAAGTCTAGTTGAGTGACATCTCTGCCCACGGCAAGGATGTTGGAGCAGATGATCTCTAAGGTCCCTTCCAACCTAAACCATTCTATGATCTGCCCAATTTTTTTTTTCCATGCTGTTTTTGATCTTTAGTTTCTCTAAGTATTTAAATGCCTCTGGGCTTCTCCTCTTCTATAAATGACTCAAGTGCTGGTAATGACTACATCGTTACTGCAGAGCTGAGGTTGCCGTGCAAGTAGAACTAAAATAATTGCTTCAATCATTTCAAATGTTAGGCTTCAAAATAAAATCAAAGCTTTAATTTTGAGTTTGCTAGATTTCAAATGTTATTAATGGCAGTTAGCTTTTAAAAGGGGGTTTTATTTGCCCCTTTTTAACCCATAAGTTACTAATGTATCTGCTCAGACTTGTCTTCAGCCGTACTAATCCTTTAGTTTGCTTTACCTGGGGATGAATATTTCCTTCCTCTTAGCTGTGAGCTTTCAGTAGTGCCTGTCTTGCAGTCGGTGTTGCCTTTGAAACCTTCAAGGGACATTTCCTTAGCACTCACTTTTTCAGCAGAAAACATAATGAAAACTCAAGTGTATTGCAATTGTGGATCCTGATGTTCCACTTTAGGTTATATGGACCTTTGGATCTATGGAGAGCATAATTGATGTCAGCAGGGCTCTGCACAGAAGTAGTAGTCTCAGTAGTGGGTCAAATTGCAGGATTGTGGCCTTATTACCAGTGGCTCTACATTATCCCTTATTATATAAGATAACTAATAGTTATATTCTAAAGCCTTTCAGTAGAACTGTGATAGCATAACTTTTCAAATAGGATGAAGCTGGGTGATGGGCAATAAATTAAATTAGAATCAAGATGAGACCATCAAGCCTTGGCACTTGGAGTTGAATTGCTTTGTTAATATCTGAAAGGGAAAAGCCTTTTGAGTTCACGTAGCTACCTCAACTCTTTACCATATAGATAGTAAAATGCCATTAGTGCCAGGCTTCTAGAGCCTTTGAGTCTTTCAGTAACGACAAGAGGTGCATATCATGGCACACTACATCCCAGTTAGGCAGTGGGTAAAAGCTTCAATTGGGATTACAATAAAATGAGATTACTCAGAGCAAGTGCAGCACATCAAATTGAACTGAACTGCCGGAGCTGAAAAGCATCCTCCTCATACATCCAGCTAATTTTTTTGCCAGCTGGTTATTTCTCTATTAACCAAATAGTTGACACTCAGGTAGTTATCTCAAGCTTTAAAGTGTTAGGAGATACTGGGATAACCAATCAACTGAAAAATACTCGTAATAGTAATGTTAATTCCAGTGAATCCTGAAGTGTTTTACTGACTATAAGCAGGTTGTAAAGGGCAATAACAATTACTTACCTCACATTTCAGAGGCACCCACCTTGAGAGTGGAATGTGGCACTTCTGTGCTACTCGTACCCCTGCTGTGGAATGAGCAGCACAAATACAGTGCATTAGGAGGATTGCCCAGGCTGGAGTTTGACTGGCTGGATACATGAGTTAACAGCAGTGTTCATACAGCTACTGCAAGCAGATCCTCCAGGATTTGTCATCCTTAAGTTTCTAAAATTCAGACATCTAAATCTGTGCTGGTTACCCAGAGCTTCTCATGGAAGCACTGGAGGGAAGTGTGTCTCTCAGAGGACAGTGCTGCTCATCCAGGCATGTAGGGGATACACAGGATGAGTTGCTCTCTGGAGGTGCCTGTTTCCTCCCTGCGACTGTTGATCAGCACTGGCTCAGTTATCTGAACTTGAGATACATGAATTTAAGAGGGATGAATCTTTGTGGCTTCTCAGTTTGTAATCAGAGGCCAAGACAGTGACTCCAGCCTCATGCTCTCCACTGGCATGGTAACTGACCTGGGGTGGGAACTTTCTCCCTCTACTATTGAAGTGTACCAGACCTGCTCAGATGGCTTGGAAGTAAGATGAAGTTATATTTAGAGCAAAGCAAAACTTACAAGCATATATACACAAAATATATTTTCAATTATATGCAAATTAGAAATAATACAGAAATCCAAACTCCCTCCCAGACAAAGGAAACTGCCCGGAAGTGGCTCAAGATTGCACTTCTCTTTCTCTCTCTACATCCCAGACAGGAAAACGAAACCAAAAGCAGCAAAGTTTACCTTGTTATTTGTTAGTAGAGAGATATTAGAGTGGGCTGAGGAGGAAGCAAATGATCTAGTGTCACAGACCGGAGTGAGAGAGATTATTTACATATTGGCTTTTTATCCCTCTCAGCAAACCAATGAATGACACAGACTTCATCATTATTTTCTTTTCACAACGAATGGTCTAATTTCTCTCGTTAAAATATTCCAATTAGCCTCAAACCAGCACAGTAACAAATCTCTATTAACCACCATGGATTAGTTGGTACAATTTAGTGGTCCTTTGCAATGGTGTCATTAAATACAACAGGACATGAGCAGATCAAGACTGAAATACATGATAAAGCTTCCTACAGTTTGCTCTGCTCTGAAAATAAGGCAATGTCACAAAGCACTTCTGCATTTTGTCCAGTTGGTAATATCAGCTGATAGGTGAAGACCCACTAGGGATAATTCTGCAATTTTGATAATGGTTGCCCAGCAGCGAGAGGTTCTTCTGATGTAGGGCTTTGGATTACTTGGCATTAACCTGAATTGCCTTTTAGTCTGTAGGGATAACCTTCAAAACATATAGGGGAGAAATATCTTTCATAACGTGTTTTTCTGCAATTGAAAAAAAAAATTGTTCTTGTCTGGAAAGTTTAATCTTTAATGACCTAGAGATGACTCATAAATCATCTTTTATGTATATATTTATAGGTTCTGCAAACATTTTTATCCATGGCTCGGAGCAGCATAATTCCCTGACTTCTGAAATACATTTCCTGAGGAAGCAAAATCAAGTTCTGAATGCAATGCTGGCAAAAGGATCCAGAGGTAAAAATGTAAAACTGTGCTTTTCAGCAGTGGACTGCAACTCATTCCAGATCAGAAAACAATGAAATATTAGCAGTCTAGTCATTAAACTGTCCTAACTGCTCTTCCCAGTCCTGAAATTCCATGCTCAACTGTAAGCATTCAAACTGGGGTTGGCATTGATAAAGGAGTAGCAGTAATGCTCCTTATTTCTATGTATTTGTGGCATTTTCCATTTGGTACTCACTTTCATGGCTTTTTGCATTCCTTTCTTTTTATACGTTATTTTTCCTTTTCCCCCTCTGCCTTTTATTACCATTTTCTTCCTCCTTTCCCTTATGATTCCATTTTGAAGCCCACTAAAAAGAACAAATAAAGCCATAGAATAGCATTATTGCTGAAAATGGAACCCTTCAGTACAGCAGAGTCACAAACAGAAGCAAAATAATTACACTTAGGTTCTGAAGTCTGCTACAGATATTTGACTGGACAGGGCAACTCATCCTCTGTTTTGAAACATTTCAGAAGAGAACAGAACTGAGGGAATCCATTTGAAAGAATTTTAAATTAATCTCAGATTCCAAACTTTCTTCTTTCACAACCTTGAAGAGAGAACATTGATGTCTTCTCTCTTTTTCCCCTAGAAAACAATCATAGCACCATAGAATCAGTCAGGGCTGGAAGGGACCACAAGGATGATCCAGTTCCAGCCCCCCTGCCATGGGCAGGGACACCCTACCCTAGATCGGGCTGGCCACAGCCTCATCCAGCCTGGCCTTAAGCACCTCCAGGGCTGTGGCCCCAACCACCTCCCTGGGCAACCCATTCCAGGGTCTCACCAGTCTCATGGTGAAGAACTTCCTCCTCACATCCAGTCTCCATCTCCCCATCCATCTCCCCATCTCCAGCTTTGCTCCATTCCCCCTGGTCTGGTCACTTGCCAACTAGGTTCTTAAAAGCAGCTTAAGCCACAACTGTTTTATTAGTCTTAATACTTTCAGACTGTGTAAAAGCATTGATGCTTCTTCTGGAGTCGTCTGTATTCTCTTCTGTTTTGGTGCATCTTGCTGCTTATCAGTTTGTTCAAGTTGTACATTTTTAATTAATATATTCCCACTTTTGCCAGTTTCCACAGTTGACAGCATGATCTGATTGTATCAGAGTTTCTTCTTTGAAGAACCCTGATGAGCAGGAAGCATTGTTGCCCTTGTGCTTTAAAATAGTGTTGGTATCTCTGGAGTTTCTGTTTGTTCCTGGATGCACTAGAGAAAGGAAAGCCTCTTGCATATCTCCTGCCTGTTTTGGTCTCTGGTGCTTTCTCTCTCTAGTCTTATCTCAGCCCTTCAGTAGTGAGGGGCTGGTGATACACACTACTAACAGCATGTAGGGCTTTCCATTTCCATAGACTTTCAACAGTACTACTGAAGATAAGAGAATGATTTGCTGACTGTTGGGAGTTGGAACGATTCCCCCCTGCTGTTTCTTTGCTAAAGCTGCCTCCTCCTTTTCCAGTGCTAAACCTAGGGTCACAAAAACTTGGGGTCCCCATGAGCCTCTCTTGCAGCTGTCTCAAAACACTCAGTTGCCCCTATCAGCAATTCTTTGCATAGAACCAGTTTGAGCACATAGGTTGTGCCAAGGATGATGAACTGATAGGATGCATTTGGTAGATGAGCAGTGCTGGGAAGGAAGGAGGGCACAGGGATTTGTGTGAAACAAAGAGCAACATGGATGGAACATGCCCCAGGACGATCCCACTGAGCTTTTTTTTTTTTCCTAAAGAGAAGTTAAATCCTTTATTTTATGAGGACTGACAAAACTGATGTGTCTGGTTTGGGATCCTTCTATGCCTAATTGGTAAATACCACCCTTCTGACCAAATTTCAGGAGATGCTAGGGACATGTGGCCAGTGAAGGCTGTACATGGGTGTTTGCTGAGCCTTTTGAGTCTTGGGGCTTAAATGTTCAATAAATCTACCAAAGTCATTAGAAAATGGAAATACTGAAATGCATAAACTCAACAAGTGCAGCTGTTATTTTCTGACAGCCTCTGAAAAAGCTGGGCTTGTTAAAAAGCATAACTTCAGTGGGTGTGGGTGTTGCCAATACCTTGTTTTGGTGTTTGTTGTTTTTCTTTCAGATAAACAAAAGGAAAATGAGAAGTTAAGAGAATCTCTTTCTAAGAAGAATGCAATCATCGAGCATCTTCAGGAGAATTATGAATGCATCAAGAGAGAAAATGAAAGGCTGCAAAAACAAATTGGCCAAAAGGAAGATGAAACCAGATATCTGACATGTCAAATTTACAGCAGTCGTAATGAATTAAACAGGTATCGATTCTGTCCACGTTGCGACGTTTATCCGGAGGAGAAAATTGTCAGTGTGACAGACATGTGTTTACCCAGAGCCATTAACATTACTGAGGTGCAGAGAGATATTCCAAAGGCGAGGGAAGAATTATGGAGGAAAGGGGGAATGGGTTTTAGTCGTTGAAACAAAATAATTCATCTTTTAACCGTCTGTTGGGACTCAACAGGTTGCAAACAGAAATCAACGTCAAGCAGCATCAACTGTGCGAGAACGAGAAGTTGCTGCAGTCGCTCCGAACTGAGATCAAGGTTTATGAGAAGTTGGAAGAGGCAGGAGGGAAGAAGACAGGTATAAATGCACACTTCTTTCTCCACCCTTCCTTCTCTGAAGAGGATCTTGTCAGAAGGCTGTGGGGTTAGGTCACGGTTTCTGTTTCTGCTTGTCTGCTATGCAAAGCAGAACTGACAGCTTGGTGCTGAAATGCTGCCTTTGACTTGGGAGTGTAGCTGCGAGTCTGAGCTGTGTGATATGTTCTGACTGGGCACACCCAACTTCCTTTATCTTTTTAGCCACTGAAGATGCTTCATGGGGATCTTAGATGTTTAGTTGTCATCTGTGAGGATGCAGTAGCATGTATTCAGGTAGTGCTAAGTCAGGTAGCTTGTGCTCTCTCTTTTCTGAGGGTAGTGTCATCTCCCTTTGGCTGCAGAGAAGTGCTGCTACTGCTTTCTGAATGAGACACAGCATAATTTCCTCTCTTGTCACTAAAGGTGAAGGGTAGGAATGAGACTTACAGGAGTTCTTGCTGCCCCTTTTAAAGAAGCTGTGCCACTTTAAAAAGTTGTTGGTATGGTTAGGTGAAAAAGTGGGATGCTGTTCATTGCTGCATGGCTGTTACAGAAGCCAGGAAATTCCCCAATGGAAGTTCTTGTAAAAATTGATTATTTTTTCTTCCTGCTGCTCGAATGTGCCCTGCTGTCACTATTCCATGCCTAGCTGCAGCAGAGGAACCCTGATGGCATAAGGCTTTAAGCCAAAGTTGGCTCAGGGATTGGAAATAAGTCTCCTTGCAGAACTGGCAATGTAATTAGAGTAGCTGTACCCTCCTCATGCAGTCGAACCCTTCCCTCTGTCTGAAGAGCAGTTTGATTTTGGCATGGAAGAATACATGGACTTGTTTGTGTACTGACACCTCCTCCTATAAAAAGATGAACACAAGCATTCCTTTGTTCAGGTTCACATTTGCTCCTCTGGTTGCCAGGTGGTCACTATTTTGTGTTTTCTTCTGTGTATAAAATTAAACTCCTGATTCTACTCTATCCCTCCTCCACACTCCGGGATTACCCATTCCTTTTGCTTTCCCCAGACTGTGCATTAATGCACTTCAAATTTTCTAAATCCTCTTCATTCTGTCTCTTTTTTTTTTTTTTTTTGCTTTTGGCATGAGACTTATTAGCTTTTATGGACAAAGTGAAAAATAATTTTCAGCTCTTTAAATCTTTGGAGGGTAGAAGCAATTAAGATGTGCTTTTTTTGGTCAAACCATTATCTTAATGCTGTTTGTAGTTAATTCTTAATATCGAGCATAAAGCTGGCTCAAATTTAGTTGTTCAGCATTGTGATAATGGCTACTATTATTTTACTTGTTAAAGATGTGGAGTGTTTCTTTTGAAACCCTCTCAGATCCCAGATGTGATGCACCAGAAGAATTCCGCAAAGATCAGAATAATCCACTTGACTTGCACGAACTCTTGACTGAAATACAGAGTTTGAGAGTGCAGCTCGAAAGGAGCATAGAGACCAACAAGTCTTTGCATGAAAAACTGGAGGAACAGCTTTCCAAAGAGAAGAAACAGGAAGTGGCATCAGTGTCAGCTGTAAATATCAACTGCCTTTTCAAAGAAGAATCTCAGCATCACGCAGGAGTGACTGGTACTGTGCCATACAGAGCTACACTTTGCTCTTGAAAGGTGCTCTTACAGCCTTACACAATGACAGCTTCACCTTTAGGAGCTGCCCAGCAGCCCTTTCCCATTAGATCCCTTTCCTATTAAAGCTGTTAGTGGATGGGGAAGTGGAATGCACACTGCACTGCCTTACAGTCTCCACTGAGACTCTGCAATAGGTTGTCTGGAGAGGTTGTGGATGCCCCCTTCTTGGAGGTGTTCAAAGCCAGGCTACATGAGGGCAATCAAGTCTAGTTGAGAGATATCTCTGCCCATCCCTGCAGAGAGCTTGGAGTAGATGATCTGTAAGGTCCCTTCCAGCCTAAGCCATTCTATGATTCCTTCAAGAAAGGCATTTGCAGGCGGTCTCTGGGATGGAAAGAGGCCTTCAGTAACTTGCCATAAATTTTGCTTGTCTGGGGCTTCTTTTTTTAATGCAGAACTCTTATAACATTTGTTAAAGGTGAGCATGTATTACTCAAGAATGATCAATAAGGGCACTGAGTGGTCTTTGTATAAATCAGTTGTCCCTTTTTTGCCCTTGAGGAATATTTTACCTTTATTTCAATCAATGTTAAGTGAACCTGATTTAGGAAATTAAGGAAAATGCAGTGTTTACATTCAGGGCTAAATTATTGTTCCAGTATAGGTGTACATGGGACACAAGAACATACTTCCTTGATGCTAAAGTGCTCTGCATAGTAACAGCTTTTGTGAGAGAGCTTGTAAGATCCAGCAGTAGTTTTTACCACCCTTACTAGTTCTGTTGTGATGAAGTAGATGTGCAATAGCTGTTCTAGGGGACCTGTACCATCAGTATCCCCAGACTGCATTTGTTGCTGGATAGTTTCTTGGTAGAATCCTAGATAATGCTTTAGACCTACATCAGGTAGAGTGGATAGAAGCTGGAGAAACATCATTTATGTAAGAAAATGGTGATTGGAGTTAACAGCTTGATTTGATATGGACCAGAAAGACTCCTTGGAACCTCAACAGCTGAATTTGTTAGAGTTTTAGATGTGGTTAGTGTTTACTCATAGGGGCTTAGGGAATTTTGCAGATGGGAAGAAGGGGGATGTGGATCTGACAGTGTAGCTCTACAGAGTGGCTCACTTTTTGTGGAGTTCATAGGAAACTTACATTTCATTTTCATCACAGAATGGTTTGGGTAGAACCTTAAAAATCATCTAGTCGCAACCCCACTGCCATGGACAGAGACATCTTCCACTAGACCAGTTTGCTAAAAGCCCCATTCAACCTGGCTTTGCATGTTTCCAGGCTTGGAAACTGGACAACCTAGGGAGGAATTTCCTCCTAATGTCTAATAAAATTTGTTGATTAAAATATCTTCATCAGGATATATTTTAGATTTTCTGATTGAGTTGATTTCTGGGAGATACTTAGACCTTTGGATAGGTGTTAAAAAGATCTCTATAGGTAAAGGCTGGATGGTGTGTGGGATGGTACTAGAAGATTAGCTGTGTTCCCCTGCTTCCTGAGTCCAAGTGCAGCATCAGGAAAAAGAAGGAACAGAAGCAGAGCTAGGAAGTAGTGGATTTAAAAAAAAAAATGCTTGTTAACTTCTACTGATATCCTCCTCTTTGTCTTGCTTTTATATACAGAAAATCTTTGCAACTGCCCTGCTGCCAGCAGGAACCTTTGTGAGCTGCAGAGGCATGGACGTTGCATTTCACTTCCAAAACCAGGTACATCAAAAGGCTCTTACATGTGTGTGTGCTAGCAGACTCCCACACTTGATGTTTAACTGGTATCACTGACTTCCACGTGTAAGGATAAAAGCCCTTGTTTTTCTGTCCCAGGTATGCACTCAGCTTCTAAAGACGATGTGGACAGCACTTCACACTGCAGCAGCACTTCCTCTTCCAGTACAGCCTGTACCCCTCGCCTTGTGCCTGGGCACCGCATGTGGGCAGACAAAAACGGGCGCCACGTTCTTGGCTTGATTGAGGATTATAATGCTCTGAGGAAGCAGATTGCAGAAGGACAAGAGGTTTTAGCAGAAATGGAGATTTCTTTAAGAGAGGTCACTGGTACGAAACTGCAGGAGCCTGGAATGAAGGTAAACAGTGAAAGCTGTTAAAGGATGGAGTGTTTTGCCTAGAGGTGCAAAATGTATAGGTTACAAAAGCAAAGAACTAGGTTAATGGTGCAGCAGACACCATTAACTGTCAGGACATCTCAACCTTAACAGTCCAAGCCTCATCTAGATGCAGGCACCTATTTGTGACTCTGGGCTAATGAGGCTACAGCTAAGTTAGTTAATTCTGGTCCTTTAATAAGCAATCTCACATTTACTTGCGACTTAAAAAGAGGTGAAGCTACTTGCTTATGCTATGGAAATTGGTGATTGTTACATTAGAAATGGTAAAAAAGCCAAACCAAAACAACAACAAAAAAACCCAGAAACAACTCTAAAATGCTTTAGAAAGGGCTTTAAACTTGGGGTATGTATCAGTAACCTAAGGCTAAAAATAATTAAGGAGATTTTCTTGTAATAAAGGCTCGGGGATAAACCCAGGACATACAAGACAGCTAAAAGACATCTGATATCCAGCTGATAAAGTTCCCCACTTGCTTGTATTCTGCTCTTTAATAACAGCTGGTGATAACTGTAAATTAATGATTGCTATATGCTAATGAGGGCTGGTTCATATTAGGGAAGCTTTTTAATATTTTTTTTCCATTTCCTTGTATCAGCTGAAAACTTCAGCAATATCAGCAGCTAGTCTAGAAACTTGAATATCTCATTAATGATCAAATACTGTCTTCTAAGACAGTGTATCATCCTTTCTGCATCGTGGGTGACACAGTGATACCAAAGGATGGTGCTCTTGCTGTGCTCCTAAAGATAATAATTCTTAAGCCAATAAAATGTTTGCCTTGTGTTGAATAATGTCAGTCCTTTTCCTCCAGAATCAGGAGAATAAGCAGTGTTTTCCTTAGTTAATATTATTATTATATAATAATATATATTCTATATAATTATATCTATTATATGTTATATATATTATTATATAATATTATTAGTATTATGCTACTCTTAATGATAGCATCTTTGAGGCGAATTGAATAAGACAAATCTACCTACAAACTTCAACAAAAGGTAAGGAACAGTCTGCGGCAGCTAATAAGGTAATGGGTTTAAACTGGCAGAGGGGAGATTTAAACTAAATGTTAGGAAGAAGTTCTTTACAGTGAGGGTGGTGAAACACTGACACAGGTTGCCCAGGGACGTTGTGGCTGCTCCCTCCCTGGAGGTGTTCAAGGCTAGGCTGGATGAGGCCTTGAGCGACCTGTTCTAGTGGGAGGTGTCCCTACCTATGGCACAGGGGGGTTGGAACTGGATGATCTTTGAGGTCATTTCCAACCTAAACCATTCCACGATTCTAAAAACTTAAGCCTCAGTAGGGAAGACTTAGGTCAGGCTTTTAAAAAAATATGCCAGTGTGGAAAAAAAAAAAAAATAAATTAACAGTGGACTGGAGACTGCTCAGAGACACTGATACTGGAGGCACTTTGAAAACAAATTATGTGCATGTTTGAAAAAATACATGTAATGTTTTCCTGCCTTGGAGTGAAGAAGTAAACTGGGTGATTAATGTAGGGCCTTTTCACTCCTGTGATTCTATGATAATTTAAATATTGTTTAAAAAACCCCAAAAACATGCTCGCTGCCCTTTCAAAGTGAGGAGGTCTTAACTGCATGGATAAATTAGTGCTGCTTATTTTTCTAGTTGTAATTAGTAAAGCTACTGAAGATGCAGCCTTCAACAATTCTGCAGTTCCTTTTGTGCTCTCACATGTGTGCTTACACAGTACAATGATGTCGGAATGACACTCAAGACTCTCTGAAGTATCATATATTTTCAAATGACCTAGTTAAGATACTGATAATGACTGGAAAAGTAATCTCTCTCTTAAGTTTTTAACTTGTTTTGTTGGTGTAAAGATAAAAGCAGCAAGTTTCACAATTTGCAGTTTCCTATCAAGCTTTGCATAACTGAAGTTTCAGACTGCTTAGTAAATGGGATATTTTATGTGACAGGAGGATTCTGGTTAGATAACGATGCTAAATAAGCATTCAAATGATGTGCTGCATGGGGCAGGAACTGTGAATGCTTTTCTTTCATTACCCTCCCCCAGTCTGTAGCACCATTGCTTTGGTAATTCATTTGCTCCCTTTGCATTCTTTCCCTCCTTTATTTCACGTTTATGCAATTTCATCCATTTGGTTTTCTCATCTGTCAGCAGAGGAAAACATTTTATGTGTGTCCTGATAGTTATTTTAGCATTAAATAGAACAGCTTAAAGGGTCTGCTAAGGAAGAAACATCTATATTGCTTAAATTGATGTCTGTAATCATTTGACTTTCAAATAACGTGACACGAAATGCAAATGGAGCAAGAGGAGAATTGCCAGGCCATTACCGTGTGGCATAGCAAATCTAGTAAATATAATCTATTATTAATCATGGTTATTGATTAGGAGAAATCCCCTCCCCTCCCTGAAATTCTCAGATAATGCATAATTCAGCAGCCTTTGCAAACGAACACATTAGCTTTTGTGACACACAAGGGCTGCGTACATCATCTTCAACGGGAAATTGTCGCAGGTTGATTTAAATCATTAATTAAGAAGACATTTTCATAAGGCTCGAAGCAGAAAATACAGCGTGGCCCTGATCCTCTCTCACAGGTAGCAGACCAGGCATCGCTGCATGGGTTTTCCACGAGTACTCACACGGTGCAACAGATCTTAGAGGAGGCTGCACGTTTGCTGAAACTTCTCTGGAGAGTTTCCCTTCCCCTGAAAGCTGTACACGGTACCGCTCATGGCACTCAGGTACTGCTGTGGTTCATTTTGGGAGGCTGGGGGTTGGGTTTGTTTTTTGGTTGGTTTTATTGTAACTGTTGGAAGGGGCACCACTCTTAGGAACATGGCATTTGAGAAAATGTTTTGGAAATCATGAAGTCAGGGTGCCCAGTCTCTGAACACATGAGCTTAGTGGGCTGTCATCAGTGAAGGCTAAGGCTGAAGGTGTGCTGCTTTTCTATCCTGATCATTTTGTGTACCAGAGTGTGTGTTTACACAGCATTTTATATTAAAGATGTATTCTGCAACCCTGGGAAGCCGAGACAGGTGGCAAATGTTCCTGCATTCAACAAGAAGACATTTGGGCTCCCTGTTATAGAACCAAATTCTATTTTATTATGTATATACTGGTAACAACAGAACCTTGAGCATCTTTGATGTAATTGAAGCCACAGTTTCCTTTTCCATTTTTGCTGCCTAAGCTGTAAAATGGGATGTGTTTTCAAAATGTGACAAACCCCTCAGAGAAGTTTTATAACATTTTAACTCAAAAGGATTGCACTTTGCAAATGAATGGAAGTAAACTGAATGAGGAATGAATTATCCATACTGTCATAACACCACCACTCAGTAAAGGAGCTGTTTCAAAGTCTAGCTTTAAAATAAACCTAAAGTGTTTTTACTGAGATTTTTGTGTTTCTGAAAGGAAGCAGGATATGGATGGGGAAGAAACAAACAAGCAAACAACCTGAGGAAAACTAAACATTACATATATATATATATATATGTATAATTTAAATCACATTTTTGGTGTTGTTTTCTACTATCCTTTAATGTGTGAAATCACAACAGCAGTAAGAGTCAACTGTGCTGTCTAATACACTTCAGTGATGATTCAGGTGTCTGGGATGTCTTGGCAGGAGTCTTCACATTTTCATCCTTGTGTGTGTTCTATGTAGACAGCAATATGGTGGCCTGGGTCACAGTCTCTGAACATACAACACACACAGAAAGTTTTCAGTGTATGTGATGCATTTAATGTTTACTGACGTAGATCATTATGATCTAAACCTTCTTGGTGGATCAGTCACTTCTCAAAGTCTGACCTCACTGTGTGTGGGATCTGAACTCTCAGGACTTCACCTAATTAGAGTCCGAGAGAATTCTTTCTTGAATTCATTATCCAACATCCTGAGATCTTAAGGCCATTAGATTGCTGCTGATGTCTCAAATGCAGCATGTAAAAGAATATCTCTTGAAGTTAAATTCCAAAATGATACTGAGCATTCAGTGCATTTTCTTTAGCCTCACGGGAGTTGAGTGATCAGCTCTTCTGAGGAGCTAAAGGCTAGGGACAAATTTCAGAAGCTACTGGTATTTAACAAGTGGCACAAACCAGAAAATGTAGAAGCTTGTGTTTGCTTGAAGATCCAGATCAGTGACAGCAGCACTGTTTTAGAAGATACTAACCATAACTTAGTTGGAATTGGTGGTAATAGCTGGACCTTAAATTAATGTTTTTGTTCCAGGCATTAGCATGATGACTTTAGCTCTTTGATAAAGGCAGCATCAGCTATTAAGAGAAGTTGGAGAAGGAATCTGGAAGTTCTGAACCTGGCAGTCAGGATACTTGCTGATCCCACAGCACTGGCCTTCCTTATGTTTTCTGCTTGAGGGGAAAAATACAAAAGGAGAGGAATGAGACTTTAAAAACAAAAATAGGCACCACTGTTCAGACTTTCTCAGGCTAGTAGAAAAGTGAATTGTGCCAAATGCCTGCCAGCAGTGGTATCTGTCTGTTGGCAGATGCCATGGAATTGTATGTCATTGGGGATGTGAATATGACAGGCCCTCAGGGGTGGTTCACTCTTTAAGGTTGTTCATGCTGTGAGGATGCTTCAGGGCTCTTGCACAAAAGTATTTGGCAATTCCCAAAATACAACATACTTTGATGTAATACTTGAATTTGGTCCTTTCTTCTCTCCATGTAGGATGAAGGAATGAAAGCAGAAATATTTAGATTACGTAAGAAACTGTCTGAGCAAGAGAAGAAGTTACACAGCACGGTGAAACGTTTGCACTCCACAAACCAGGTGAAGGAAAACATGGAGAAAATCATCATTGACCAGTGTAAGTGGATGCTTTAGTACTGGTGGTTCTTATTTCTGTGGTTACCTCTAAAACCAGAGAAACAACAGAATGAATACAGGGACCTGTATTCTGAATGCAGAGCATTTCCTCTGGTTGGTGTTCTCTTGTGCACTATCAGTTGTTATGGAAAGGAAATCAGAATGCTAAAGGTTGGAAGTGACCTCTGGAGATCATCTAGGCCAGATCAAACCATGAGGGTCAGACTGTACAGACCTGATGGAGCCTTGTTCAAATGGAAAGAAGTTGTCCAACTACAAAGAGCTGCATAGAATACCCTGGGCAGCAGTTTGTGATCTTACACAACCCACAGATATGTCAGTCCATGCAACTGCCAATAATTGCCACTAATTACTCAAGTTATTTAGGTTCAGGTTCTGCCTTTGCCCAAGCTTTCCATCCTACAACAGTTTGTGATAGAGGGCAAGCTGCTCTTGCTGTAGACTTCCAGCCAAAGATTTGACATTGTCCTTCTCAAAAATAGTGATTTTTTGGCCTCAATCTTGATAAACACGGAATTAGGCTTTTAGCTTTTCTGGGGTGCGTGTCTGTGGTGTGTGGCACTAAGCAGAGAGATGGATCCTGAGGAAAGCCAGAGCAGCAGCAAAGATCTGGCCGTGCTGTACGCCAGGCTGAAAAGAGCAGCAGAACAGAAGGCTCAGAGCAAGCGTAACAAAAGTTTAGTAGTAATAATATTTTAAAATGAAAATTAGGATGTGCTGTGAAATTATATTTTACCCTTAGGAGCCTGATCTGGAAATGATTTTGAAAGGTGCAAACAAGTGGGACATAGGCTGTGTTGTAGATGTGTTAAGCCAGGTGTCTGTCTGAAGAGATCCATCCCTTCTGCTTTAGAGTTTAATCACTCATCAGAAGAGCTTTGAATGGAGCTAACTTCGTTACCTTCATGCTATGGCAATATGTGTATTGTGGGAGGAGGACTGAGTTTTATCTTCTCGTAAGAGGTAGTACTAAATGGTTCATTAGTCTATGCTGGAATGACACTCATGTTATCAGCAGTTCATGCAGACTGTAAAATGTTCCACTTCAGCCCAAGTTACAAAAATAGCTGCAGTACTGTAAGTTATTCAAGGCATTTAAATGTAGAGGAACAAATGTTATTTTGCTCCAAAGTCTGGGATTTTTCTCTCTAAGGTACATGTATCTGCTGCCTGCAGATGATTATTATTTTTTTTAAGGATTTGTGGGCTGAATTTTGGTCAGTTCTTTCAGAACTGTTATATTAAATGATGAACAGGATACTTACTGTAAATCCAAATATGTGTTTTGTTTAGGTTTTAAAGTTAAGTAGCACAGTTTGGGGTTGTCATATAAAATTAAAAGTTCTGTCCAAGTAATACCCTGAGGTAGGTTTAGTTTGGTCAGTTCCTAGTCCCAGTGACATCTCAGACTTATCAGACAAACTCAGTAGGGCTGGGCAAAGTATTAATCAACAGAGATTATAACCTCATGGCCAAAATGTTCTCCCTACATCCACTCCACCCAGCCATACTTTCAAAAAGAAAACAGTGCATCTCTTCTTTATTTCACTCCTTCCTTTTCAGGGCATTCAGCCTCATCTGAACTCAGTCCCAATCCAGTGAAGCCAGCATTTCCTGAATTCTCCTTCATGCAAAGTACCACCTGGCTAGCAGCAGCTTTGCTGTTAGTGTCATAGCCTCTAAATTCTCTTCATGTGCTGAATTTAATGTTTTTGATTTAGAAAAATCTAGCCTGCCAAGTGAAATGAATTTACTAGCAGAGCTCTTTGAGCAGAGAGCACTCTGTGACACAGAAAGTCCTGGATGTGATTGTCTGTAAGTTCCATTAATTCTGGGAATTATGAGTGTCAAGTTACCTTTGCCTTAAAGAGCAATTTCAGAAATGTTTCTAAATTGCATCTGTACACAAATTCCTGACCAAGCATAGCACAAAACTGTGTGGATCATAAGAAGCTGTTGGATTTTGTTAGGGTGCTTACACTTGGCTTTGATATTTCTTCCTTTCTTTGCTAGTAAGAAGGCATAGTCATGGCAGGAGGTGACCTTGCCTGCCTTCATTCTCCTTGCTGTTAGCCTGGCCTCTCCACTGAGGGTACCCAGATTCCCTTTGTTATTTAGCTGAGCATCCTTAAATATATTTATAGAGGCAGAGACTGGAACATTCTTGTGGCCGAGAGTTGTCTCCCTGCTTTTTCTCTGGCGAGAGAACTCAATGCTTATAAACCTCATCTGAACCTCTGAACATGTAACAATGCAGTGCCAAATTGCAGTAATCTGCCAAGGGTATAATTATCTCATGACAGCTATACCCTTGGAGTTGTTGGGTTCTTATTATTGTAATGAAAAATCTTTATTATGGCTAAATTGTTTATTTTTGAGACTGGAATATTAAATTGGTACTTGTGAATGGTATTTTTCAGCAGTTATGGAGCTGACACAGATTGAAGAATCTCATATTTAACCTGACATTTCTAAATACCAGTTTTGTTTAGAAGTGTCCCCTCTGCCATTCTCTGGTCTTGTGCTGTCCCCACAGACAGCAGAGCTTGAGGAACAGAGGAAACTTGGAACCCTTCAGAGCAAGCTACACATATGATTTCCTCTAAGCCTATAGACATTGCTGTGCCCTTGAACTGCTGGAGGAGCTGGCTGACTTCTTTTGCCATCTGTCCTCTTCCCAGCCCATTGTCCCCAGTAATCTCTCCACTGCATGGTTTTTTCCTCCTCCAGCCCAAGCAGGCAGCTAATAGATCAAATTGTAGTCAGCTCATGCACCAACTCCCCTTAAAACTAACAGAAAGTCTTCCTTTGATTTAAATCAAGGGAGCCAGGCCAGTGGTATCTCTGGGTGGGGGGTTCATGTCTGTGATGTTGAAGGTTGTGATGAGATGTGTGTTTTCACATGTAATCATTCTTGGTAGGGTAGAAACAAACTTGGAATCCTCTTCCCTGATACTTAGATTTGAAAAAGAGATGGTGTGCTAAGTGGGACATAGGGCAGGGGTAGGAAACGTGGTGGCAATACTTCAGATTTGAATGACAACTCCTGCTCTTCCCTAACTCTGCCTGTACAACATTGCTCCTTTGTCTTGTGTTCTTGGAACTGGAGGTTTGTACCTCAGCCCAAGCTAATGGATAGGGCTGAAGAGGGAGGAACAGGTCTGGAGTTTGGTAAGAAAGATGCAGTGGTGGTAGAGGGCTGAGTGGGATTGCCAGGTCACTGCCCAGCCCCTAGCTTTGAATTCATACAGTAATTCATGCTTGGTCATAAGACTTGAATACAAATGTTGGAGTACAATACTTAGAATGCTGCACAGTCTTTTTATGTAGTTTTTTTTTTAATCTACTCTTTCTTTTCAGTGGTTTTAACTCATGATGTCTTGAAGAAGGCTAGAGGAAACCTGGAGGTAAGTAAAAATGGTGCTTGCATTTAATTCCATGCTATATCTTCATTAGCAGCATATGTTGTTTTGTCAGTTGAACCTTGCAGAATTAGCTTGACTGGTTTTAGCTTTTCTATCTGATCAAGTCTGGCTGACAACACTTTAGTGTAATAAATATTCTGCATCCTCTAACTATTTCATAGTGTCATAGAATGGTTGAGGTGGGAAGAGGGCTCGAAGATCTGGTTCCAACCTCCCTGCCATGGGCAGGGACACCTTCCAATAGACCAGATTGCTCAAGGCCTCATGCACCCTGGCTGTGAACCAGGGAGGGGTTTCTGAGAACCTCTTCTCCCTCACCCTCCTCAGCACTGCCTTCTGGAACACTTCCCCATACAGCTGCTACCTGAGTTAGAAAGTGATGACATAAAAAAGCCTTTCTGCTTACAGAAGCCTTATGACTTTAATTTGAAGATCTGCTGAACACAGAAGCTTTCTGTTTGCAGATCCTTTTTGCAGCATTATGGCCCAGGGGTAGGGACAAATTGCTGCAGTTGAAGTACTGTAAAATATTAATAATGATTATTGCTTTTCTAACCAGGTCTCACCAGCTGAGAATCAAAAATCACCTTCCTATGCCAGCAAAAAAAGAATGCTCTGAAGGACAAAGTTCCACTAACAGAGACAGGTCCTGTGATTGCTGTTTGCTCCTTTATGCCTTACTATTTATTGATGTTAAAAAAAAATAAAAAATTGTTC
>VWZI01023205.1:391650-409209 GCA_013396835.1 Psilopogon haemacephalus | reverse complement strand
CTTTTTGCCTTAATATTTTTTTATGTAAAAAAAAAAAAAAAAATTTTTCAGCTCTTTTACCAAAAAAAAAAAAAAAAGAAGACAAAGAAGAAATCTTTTAGTAAATAACTTATTTAACATTTTCTGTACTGTAAAAGTGGGTTTTAATATTTATTACAGACATGTGGTACTGGAGGCATTGAAGAAAGAGGAAAAAAAAACCCAGATTTTTAGGTTTTTTTTTAAAGTTGGCTCATTTGAAATTTTATATTTGTACTTGTGATGTTATAAAGCTATTTGCTGGTAGAGGCAAACAGGTCCTGAACGAACCAAGAATGTGATCCACCTTCCAAGCAGTTTCTCTGCTACTAAGAGAATGTAGGTTGGAAAACAAAGAATTCTGCCACTTGTCTTTTTTTTTTTTTTCTTTTTTTGTCAGAAATGTTTGGTGTTGTAAAGCTTTTAAACATTTGGAAGGTTCCTCTGGAAGCTGCCTGACCCTGAGCTTTCTTATTGCCTGGTTAGAAACTTAGCTTGATGCTAGGTCTGGAAATGCTGGAGACCATTAAAATGAAAAAAATCTCTCAGATGTGTTCATTATTTTGTTGAAAAGATCCTGCCTTGAGCACTCACTGAGCAGAGAGGCTGTGCTAGAGCATTCATGGCCTGAGTTCAGTCCCTCCTGGCACTGTTGGAAAGGCAAGGTGGATAAGGTAGAAGTGGTGGTGTGGCAAAGTGGTGGCCTTGGAAACATTCAGTAAGCCATGACTGAGGGAAAGCTTGCTGGTGGCAAAACACTGGTGTCATCCTCTGACCCCCACACTTGTCATCTGCACAGGGAACAGAAGGCCACCTGAGGGACATGGTGGACAGTTCTGAAATACTTCTTAAACAGTTGTATAAAACATATTTAATTTTTTTGTCTGGCCCTTTGCTTTGGTTTGGCTGGATGAAGGCAGCAAGACAGGTTAGAGACAGCATTGAACAGACTCTCCTGCTTGATCTCTGCCTAGTTTTGTCCCCTGGATAAGTGAGAAGGGGCAAGGGCAAGAAAGAGAAGGAGGGCAAGAATGAGTGTAAATGGGTGGGAAAAGATGTGAAAGTGTTTAAATAAGCATGTACACAAAAACACATGAATGTGAAACAGACGTGAATAGGGACAATGTGCACATACACAAAAGACATGAATGTGTGTGTCCATCAAAGGTGATGACGAAACAGTATTTAGAGGTTTGAACAGAAAAATGGATAATGAGAGAAGAGGCAAAGAAGAAAGAAAAGAGGGAGGGGGGAGGAAAAGGCAAAGAAGGAAGAAAAGAGGGAGGAGAGAGGAAGAGGCAAAGGAAGAAAAGGGTGAAAGGGAAAAAAAGGGGGAGAGGAAGAGGGGCAGAAAGAGGAAGAGAAAGAAAGAATAGAAAAGGCAAAAGAAAGAAGGGAGAGAGAGTGAGAGAATGTGTTTAAGAATGAGTCTTCCTGGAAGAGTCATGTGCATTGGACCCCCCCATCTGCAATTCTTACCTCCGTGGGCTTAAACCTCCATCTGAGGTTATGGCTGCCAGGTTCCTTGCAACTCCAGTCCATCAAAGGTCAGGAAAGCTCCATGGGGACAGGCCCTTGTCTGTAGCTGACAGCAGAGGGAGGCAAACCCATTTGTCTGGATTAGAGGAAAGATGCCAGGAAAAGTTAAAAATAAGCTTTGCACATTGAAAAACGAGAGGGGGGGGCGAGGGGGAGGTAAGGGAGGAGCAGGGAGGCAAACTTGTTCTTCAGTCTCTTCACACATTATTGTCCTCACAGCTCAGTAAAAACGTCAAGTTAATTTTACTAAGTAGCTAAATTACAGACACTCAGATGTAATCAGACTCTGCTATACATTTCAACTCTCAAAATTAATCATCCTACGTTTTGGAGTTATAACACCTGAAGGAAACAGCTGTACATCTATATATAGCACACCCAGCTCTTGGTCTTCTCACAGCCTTCCCCCTCCAACCCCACCATCTGTACTTAGAAAAAAAAGAAATAACTAAAGAAATTAAACCAAGCATTTCCTTTTTCTGAGCTGATTTGGTATTTTTTCATGGTCTTTGTTGTGCACTCTCTGAGTTCTTATCCTGACCTGTTTTTCCTTCTGCTCAGCTCCAGTTGGTGCACCCAGTTCAGAGCACATCATAGTCACATGGCTTAGGTTGGAATGGACCTCAGAGATCATCTAGTTCTAACCTCCCTGCCAACCTCTCAACCGCTCAAAACCTCATCCAACCTGGTCTAGAACACCTCCAGGGAGGGGTCATCAACAGCCTCCCTGGGTACCCTATTCCATAGTCTCACCACCCTTGTACTGAAGAGCTTCTTCCTAAGATCCATTCTAAACTCTCAGTTTAAAACCATTCTCCCTTGTCCTGTCCCTAGTCACCCTTATGAAAGGTCACTTTTCAGCCTTCCTGTAGGATCCTTTCAGGTACTGTAAGGCAGCTCTGAGGTCAGCCTGGAGGTGAACAACCCCAGCTCCCTCAGCCTATCCTCATAGCAGAGGTGTTCCAGCCCTTAGATCACCTTTGTGGCCCTCTGGACTCTTTCCAGCAGCTCTGTCCTTGTTATGACAGGGACACCAGAACTGGACATAGTAGTTGAGGTGAATATTTGGTTGACTGCAGGAGAAAAAAAAAAGAAATCATAGAATCACAGAATGGTTTAGACTGAAGTATGTAGTATATCATTATCTCTTTAGAAACAGATGATCCTACGAGATCAAAGTATTTCATTTTAATGAGAAGTGCCTCTTAAACACACACAGTTTGCTGGGCTGCTTTTAAAACAATAATTAAAATACAGCAGAAAACCACTTACCAGATGGAGGGCTGCAGAAGACAAAGCTCACCGAGTGTCAAACTTTGTTCCCATTATGCAAAATTAAATTTCTCCTTAAAAAATAATTATGGGGGAGAAAAATAAGCAGTGTAAGGAAATTAAATTAGAGGAGGGGCTCATTTGTTTAGTGAGCTCCTGGAAATAAACAGCTGTAACATTCCTCCATATCTCCACTCAGGAGAGTCTGGACAATCCTTGTGGCAGAAGAAAGGATGAGCAGTGGAGGTTTAGTTTGGGTATTAGAACTACCTGAGAGGAGGTTATAGTAGGGTGGGTCTGTTCTCCCTCGTAGCAAGTGACAGGACGAGAGGAAATGGCCTCAAGTTGCGCCAGAGGAGGCTTAGGTTGGACATGATGAGAAACTTCTTCACTTGAAAGAGTTCTCAAACACTGGAACAGGCTCCCCAGGAAGATGTAGTGCTGAGAGTCATTGTTTAGCACCAGCCTTGATAGAGTTAGAATGGTAGAGCTTGATTTTAGAGGTCTTTCCCAACCTAAATGATAGGCATGACTCTATGTGCAAGGTGATTTGAAACATCACTGAGGGAGTAGATTGGGAACAAGCATTTGTGTAGGTCAGGGGAGACCCATGGGTCTGTTGGTCTTACCTATGGCCTTGAATCTCCACTCCTTTTCTAGGCTTGCAGGTAGTGGTCTGCCTCCTGCAGGATGCTGAAGACCTGCTAAGGTTAAGGGAAAAAAAAAAAAAAAAGAAAAGTATAAAATAAATAAGGAAAAAAAAAAAGAAAATTATTTTTCCTTCTCTTTAGGAGCCCTACAACACATGCAGCTACACAGGAGCACTGACTGAAGGAAATGTTGAGTGCCAGTGAGGGCAGAGCAGGGTATTCCAGGCACACAGAGACTCTGGGTGCTGCTGGCCAACCCCAGCCACCCTGTCAGGGCAGCACAGCCAGGGGCTGTGGGCACAGCCTGAGAACAAGCTGCTGAGTAAAGCTGCCTCTGGCAGAGTGAGCAAATAGGAACCATAGGAAACAATAATAAGAAGAAGTCACAGGGAGTAGGTTCCATTAAAAATAAATCAATGCTAATGCATTCAGGTGTTTATAAACAAGAGCACAGCAGCCTTGGCTGGCTTTTCAATCTTCACAAAAGCTGCTGGTTCCATTGAGGGGGGGGGGAGGTGTGGGGAGGGGACTGGCAAGGCTTTGTGGGACGCTCTTTGCCAGGATGCAGAGGGATGTGGCCTCAAGGGGCTCCTAGGAGGACAGAGCTATTGTGGGGATGGGGCAGACTGGCCCCAGCTGTGTCACAGAAACACAGAGTGGTAGAGCTTGAAAGGAACCTCTGGGGGGGGATCATCTAGTCCAACCTCGCCTTGCCAGAGCATGTTGCCCAGGATGGCATGCAGGCAGGCTTGGAATGACTCCAGAGGAGACTCCACCACATTTCTGGGCAGCCTGTTCCAGTGCTCCACCACCCTCAATGTAAAGAAGTCCCCCCTGTGTTTTACCTCATGTCCTGTTGCTGGGCACCACTGAAAAAAGCCTGGCCCCATCCTCCTGCCACCCACCCTGTAAGTAGTTATAAGCATTGATAAAATCCCCCCATAGTCTTGTCTTCTCGAGGCTCAAAAGCCCCGAGACTCTCAGCCTTTCTTCTTAAGAGAGACATTCATGTCCCCTTACCATATTTGCAGCCTTTGCTGTACCCTCCCAAGAAGTTCCCTGTGCTTCTTGCATCTGGGAGCCCACAGCCCAGTCTTGGGAAGCTGAGCAGAGGGGAAAGCTCCCACTTCACACTCCACTTCTGAGGTAGATGGGAAAAAAACCCCAACTCTGTCATCACTTCCAAATTAACAGAAATGACAATATGGACAGGAAAATATAAAAAGAAAAACGACAACACTCCAGAATTCTCCTGACACTAAAATTCTGACTGACAGGCAGCCAGAGCCTGACCCCCAAGCACCCAGGGATGTGAGTTGCATGAAGCCAGGGTGGGCAAAGCTTTTGCACCCTGGGCAGACGTGAGCTGTGGGTTAAAGCACCAACCTGGAGGCAGCTGTGTGACTCTGCTGTGAGCAGGATCACCTGTGAGTTCCAAGCATCCCAGTGTGAGTGAGCCCAGCCTGCTTCTCCGTGTCCCCCAGCCACTGCTGGTGGCCGTGGCCAGCTCTGTGCACCCAGACATGCAGAGCCCAGCGTGGCTGCAGCACCTGCAGTGTCAGGCTGGTGAGGGGCTGCTGGCTCTGGCTGAGCTCCTCAGGCTGATCAACAAGCTTCAGGTAGCAGCAGCATGTTCTGCCAAGCTTGGCAAACCTCTCACTGCTGAAACAACATGGAAAAGAGCTGCTTGCATAGCAGATACCAATCCCCATACTTTTCCCTTCCTGACCTCATCCATCTACCCGAAAGGAGGTTGTAGAGAGGTGGGGGTCAGTCTCTCCAACTAAGTGACAAGTGATAGAAGAAGAAGAAATGGACTCAAGTTGCACCACGGGAAGTTAAGGATGGGTATTAGGAAGAAATTCTTCACTGAAAGGGTTCTCAGAACAGGCTGCAGAGGACAGTGTTGGAGTCCCCAGCCCTGGAGGCATTTGAGAGGTAGCACTTAGGGATATGGGTAAGTGGAGGACTTGTCAGTGCTAGGCTAACGACTAGATCTGATGATCTTTTGACTCCAGGCAATCCTGTGATTCCATGATCCCCACCTTGGCTCCCCACGTCCATTTTTGAGCCTGTTTTGGGGAATGCCACTAGATGGCAAAAGCAAGTTGTACTGGCACAGGAGTGGGGCTGCGGCACTGGAAGTCAGGGCTGGACCGAGCTGTGCAGAGCCCAGCACATACCTGTGGCTGTGGATCCTCCAGCACAAAGCTGCTGCTCTGGGATTGTGCTCACACCACTCTGGCACTGTTGCTGCCTGCAGAAAACCGAAATAAACCTGAGCACACCTTCAAGGATCAGGCCTGGGCTCATTAGCGTGAATGACATTAAAAAGATGAGCTTTGGAGCCAGGGCTTACTGACTTTTTTATTACTCAAATGGAAAAAAAAAAAAAAATCTAATCCCAAACAGTCTTAAAATGTGCTCTACATTGAATAACAATGATCCAGCAGCCACTGGCATCGCCATGGAGGTGCAATCACCAGCACACTTAGTGCTTGCTGCAGCTTGGGTGCTGCCCAGCACTGAACCACTCACCTCTGCCTGGTTGGTAGATCAACCCCCTCACCCTCCAGGGTGAAGCAAAAGCAAACCAGACCCCCCCATCTACTCCTAAAATGCTTTTTTTTTTTCCCCACCACAACATCTGACATCAAAACCACAGCCCAGCAGGCAGGCTTCACACCATGCTCTGGCCATGGGGCACTGCTCTGGGAGAAGGGCTGTGGAGGCTGCTGCCTCTCCTGCTGTCCTGCAGACTCATTCAAGATTTATCAGGGGGTGAAGCATGCACAGATGAGGAAGGGTCTGGGTCACTTTACATCTCTTTTTTTTTCAGAGAGAAATGCTGCAGCATCTATTTGCAGAAAAAAACCCCAAACCTTTGTAGGGAAGAGAGGCTGCATCCTCCAGCTTCTGAGGCCCCCAGTGTAAGAAAGACAGGGACCTGTTGGAGTCTGTCCAGAGGAAGCCATGAAGATGAGCAGAAGGCTGGAACCATTTAAATCTCCCCTCTGTCAATTTAAACCCATTACTCCTCGTTCTGTCATTACGAGACCCTCCTCAGCCCTGCTCTAGGCCTCTTTCAGATAGTGGAAGGTTACTATGAGGTCTCCTCAAAGTCTTCTCTTCTCCAGGCTGCAGAGCCTCAACTCTTTCAGCCTGTCCTCATAACAGAGCTACTGCAGCCCTCTGAGCATCTTTGTGGCCTCCTCTGGACTCGCTCCAACAGTTCCATGTCCTTCCTGTGCTGGGGGCTCCAGAGCTGCACACAGTACCCGAGGTAGGGTCTGAAGAGAGCAAAGGGGCAGAATCCCCTCCCTTGCCCTGCTGGCCATGCTGCTCTTGCTGCAGCCCAGGACACTGTTGGCTGCCTGGGCCACACATGCACACTGCCAGCTCGTGTTGAGCTTTTTGTCAACCCAGACCCCCAGCTATTTCACATAGCTCACTCCTGTCTCCAGAGAAGCAACACAAAAAACACTTCCAACATCAGCTCAGTGTTGCAACTCATCTCTGCAAACCAGCAAACAGAATACAATAAATAAACCAACCACTAACCACTTCTCCTACCTATCTACCCAGGAAACTACTCCTCTAATTAGCTCCCAGCCCCACCAAATCAAGCCCTTGGACACCTCTGTGCTCTCCTCATCCATCCAGGCCCTCCAGGACCCACAGCTGTCCCTGCTCCATCCCGTGTTCAGACCCTGCAGCTCCGCATTCCACACCTGCATCATCTTGATCTTTAATTTTTGAAGTGACCCCTCTTGAGCAAAGCTCCGCATGCCTATTTTTCATCTCTTTATCTTGTCATTTCTTTAAGCAAGACAGTTGTTACAATGCTGGGGTTTTTTCCACACACCCCCCCAAGCCCCGTCAGAGGAATCTGCTTGGGTAATTTGCTGGAGCTGGTTGCTGGGCCATGCATTATGCATGAGATGCAATCTTTATTTTTGCACTCCACGGTGTGCATGCTGAAGCAGGGATGGCATCGCGTGCCTGCACGCAAACTGAACATTAGCAGCTCAAACAAGAAAAGGGAGGAAAAAAAAAAAAAGAGGGAAAACTAAAAAAGAAAAAAAATACCCATTTGTTTAAAGGAAAGGAAAAAAACCCCAAAAAACCCAAACAAAACAAACAAACAAAAAATCCCCACCAAACCCAAAACAAACACCAAAACCCAACAACTCCAAACCTCCTCCGTTCTTTCTAGCTGGGATTGCTATCGGAGCAGCCAAACAGCAAGAGCAGTCAAGTTCCTCCTACTTGCAGTCCATCACTCCTGCATATACACACAAATACAAGCACATACATCTGCTGCTAGAGATGGGCACAGCCTGCACCAGCCACTGTTGTTCACATGGTTTGTGCTGCAAAGGTTCTCAGCACACAGGAGGCCAAACCCCAAATGCCACATTCACCAAATCTTTGAGCCTTTTTGCCACATCATGGAAAGTTTCCAGGGATGAAGCCTCCAGACCTGCCCTTACCAAACCACTTCTCCCAACACACACTCCTTTCATCATCTCCTGCCCAAGGGCTGGGTGCCCACTGCTTGGTGTCCACCAGAAGTAGGTGGTTTGCTGTACAATGGAGATAGCTGTAGCTGCTGCTGCTGGAAGGTCAAAGGACCAGGGCTACATGCTGCTGAGTGTTGTGTCAAAAGCCTTCAGATGAAACACATAAAGCACAACCACACACACCCCAAAAGATGAAGAAAATTCAGAGGCCATCAAAGCTTCCTCAGCCCCCCCATGTTTGAAGGACACCTACTAGTGTTTTAGAGTCATAAGATGTGTAGCTCATTTTAAAGTCCATTTATAATCCAACCTCTGCTCAGCACCTTCATCACTTCCCTCACATAGAGCCATGCTGGGCAGGGGCTTCTCCTTCACCCACCTTCCCCAAGATGATCAGGGGAGGTCATCCTGCTCAGGGATGAGGGTGAAACCTTCTGCTCTATGGCACTGGCAACACTCAGGGGCACGGCAGCTTGAGACTGCCAGAGGAGAAAAGGAAGGACAAGAAACCAGGTCTGCTAATCCCAAGAAGAGCACAAGGAGTGGAAAAGAATCAGAAAGTGCTCCCTTGAGGAAGAATAAAGGGGGAAAAAACAGAAAAAAATTTGCCAGAGACTAAGTAAAAGGGAGAGAAAGAAGACACATGGTAAAGGAACAGGATAAAATGGGAACCAAGGGCAATTATTTTTGATTCTTTGGCTTAGGAGCTAATTAATGACAGTGGTAAATCATGCTTAGGAATAGGCAACAGGGCAGCCAGAGCCTGGATGTTATTTAGACTGCACAATCATGATATTAATGCTCCGAAGAGTGGAACATTTTAACTGCCTACAGCCCACAGCTCACTCCTCACAGTCCTCCCTCCTGCTCAGCATGAAGAAGTACAGCACACCCCAGAGCCATGGGCTCCACGTTGGGGCAGGAAGGATTTGTGGAAAGGCACAGGGCTTGGCTTCCTTAGCAACACCCCAGCATAAGCTGGGTTCAGGCTGCAGCACCACATTCTCCTCTCTCCCTGCCCCTATGCTTTGGTGCTGGGGATGTGCCTGCCCACGCATTGCCAGATGCTTAGGCACCCACCAAGGCAGATAGAAAGGTGTAAAAGCCAAAAACAATTAAAAAAAGAGACACCTACATGCTGGCTGCACCCACACATACCCAAGTGAAGAAGAAGGTGAGGATACAAGAGCTTCAGCCATGGTTTCTGGACTGGAGATGGGTGCATAAACTAACCAGGTGCTGCTGAGCCTTTTATCACACCTCCACAGCTCATCTCACTTGACAGGAGAAAAATCTTTATGCTATATAAAGATGGTGTATATATAGAAAGAAACTTTCTAGGGGCTGGAAGAGGCAAGGAGGTTTGTTACAGATCCTGGGAAGCGCAGGAGCTGCCCCATCCCCACAGCTCTCCTCCACCCACCTGTGGCTGAGCAGGGAGAAGCTCACAGGAGCAGCTGTTTGCTCAGGCTTTGTTAAGATACCTGCACTGTACAGGGCTGGCATAATGCAGAGCAATCACCCCCTGATGCTCTGCCCAGCTCTGCACCAATCTTAGAAGTGCCATGTCCATCCTCTGCCCTGCTCCTCCTCCTCTGACCTGCTGGGTTAAGCATCCCACTGCTGTTCCCACAGCTCTGGCAAGATACAGCCAGGATACAGGCAGGGATCCGGTGCTCAGCACTGAACCACTCCAGCCCCCAAGGCAGCAAATGATGTTGGCAGCCTTGGAAAAAGGTGTCAAAGATGTGTAAAACCAACCTGCTTTGCCTGGAGTCAGCAGAGCAAACAATGCATCCTCCAGCAGTCAGCCAACAGAAAATTAAATAACTCCTGTGCCTGTTGATTTTGCTGCCAATGGGAGAGGCAAATTCGCCACTTCCCCTGGGCACAATCTGATCCCATTTGCTCCCAATTCCCCTCCAGCATCACTTGCTGTGAAATCCACATTGTGATCCCAAGGTACTGCTTAGCCATCAGCCCCAAGAACTCAGTGTTCATTTACAGGTCCTACAGAGCTCCCCACATTCTCCTGCCCCCAAGGCATGAGAACAACGGACAAAAACTGTCCCATGCCACCAACCAATCTTCCCTGTGCTACACACTGGAGCTCTGACAGCCTCCACCAGTATGGTGTGTGTGTGTGTCACTGGCTCCATCAGCATTCTGCTTGCCTACAGCCACAGCAGGTTGGTTTTGGGGTTGTTTTTTTGTGTGTAGATGGGAATATATTTAAGGGGTTTTTTTTTTGTGTGTGTGTAGATGGGAATATATTTAAGAAATGTGTTTACTTAGATCCCATAAAAGCACAATAAACTTATCTCCAGACATTGCATTAAAGAAATGCTGTGATTTTAAAAGTTACTTTGTTCTGAAACTCCTCCAGGCAAGAAAAGATAATAAAAAATAGCAAGCCACTGGTGAGTAAGGTAAAAGAAAAGGAAAAAAAAGAAAGAATAATAAAGAATGAACCACGCTGTTCTAATTCCACTCAATGGCTCCTCCCTAACAGAGCAGAACGTGCTGCACATGTGGGATGAGGAGTTAAGATGTCCTGTGGAAAGCCATTTATTTGGAACAGTGGTAAACAAGGGCTGATGGGGACAGCAGAGGGGTTTCAGGGTGAGGTTGGTGTTACCAAGTCCACCAGATGTCATATTGGCACTTGAAAGCCTAAGGTGGTTTGAAATGCAGCACAGGTCGCCTCGTGTTTGATCTTCTAAACCTGCCTCCATCCATCATCGTCAGCAACTGTCGAGATAGCAGAGGATGAGTTTTGATTGGAGCCCGATTGTTTTTTTGTTGGTGTAAAGGAAGAGATGCATATGGTCCTGCAACCTGACATTTCTACCTCTTCTGCTGGGGGGGAAAAAAAAAAAAAAAAGTGACTTTAAGCAGGAACAGAGCCTAACTTCCACCCCAAACCCAATTTGTATGATGGAATTCAGCCGGTGGAACAGGAAGGGTATTTGTATTTCTGTCCACTTGAATGCCAGCTTGTGTGCAGCCTCTCCCTGATTGTTTTTAGTTACAGCTGATGCTAATGCAGAGAGAAGGATCAATACCAAGTGAGTTGGCCTGGTAACCTCCACAAACAGTGCAGAATTTACACCCGGAGTTGACACAGGGAAACTGAGAAACATCATGAAAATTTGATGCAGGCAGAGCAGCCTTATAATGATCTGCTCTCTGTGGGCCCTCGAGGTCTCTCGCACCATGCTGGTTTTCCCCTCTGAGCTCCACTTTTCAGGAGCTCCTGTTAGAGTTTGTCAGAGATGCCCTATCTGCTGCATCCCCTGGGACACCTACCAGCAGCAATCTCAGTGAGACAGAGTAGAGTCTCAGCAGCCACCTCCACATTCTTCACGGAGAGGTGAGCTGTGGAGGTTCTCTACTCAGAATGCAGCCTCTGCCCTTCAGAGGCTTGGGCCACCTGTGCTACACAGTGGTCACTCTAAGCATTGCATGGCCATCGCCCATCTCACCCTTGCATCCTCTGCCAGAGGCTGCAGCCCCAAAGCCTATTTGATATTTCTGCAGAAACTATGAACTTTGCCTCAATGCAAAAAGTAAAGAACCACCAGCTTGTGGAAGACAACAAGAACAGGTTCCAGCCTAGGGACAGCCAAAGCTTTACAGTTGCACCTATTATGGACTGGGGGACCTGCTCAGCCCACAAACTCATTGGCTTGCTTAGTGCCAGCAGGTAGCTGTGGAAGACTCTCTGGATCTTGGCTTGACTCCCACCCCAGGGAGCTCCACAAGCTCCCCAGGGAACACTCACAAGAGTGATGGCAACAGACTTGGGCTCAAGACCCCATCATAGTAGGGGATTGATTAAAGGCTTTATTAGCATGAGCTTGTGTGGCAATCACATCACTTACAAGCTCCAGTAAAACACTTACACCACTCTATTACTTGGCCTTTCTCTGCCACATCACTCTTCTGTAAAATACTTCATGAAGTGGTTTAAATTTTCCTGTCATCTTTTTCCCTTGTGCCTCTTGGCCATAAACCCAGGCTGGATTTAACAGCAAAGAGCTCAGCCGAGCAGAGCTTGCTGGGAGGGGGGAAGCCACCTTCACTTTTTCATGGTCTTAAAGAAAGTTCTGAGCTCTGAAAGCATGAAATGGGGTGAAATCATGCAATGGCATCCCCAGTGCAAAAATATGCAAGCCAAAGTGGTTTCCCATGAGCCCAATGGTAAAAGTCTGCATTCACTGTTTGCAGCTGGAGTTTTGGTGACTCTTCAATTTCTCTGGGTTCACAGAGTGAGGCAGAGGATGCTCCTGGCAGGCTGGGGTTTCAAGTCTTCTTTTAGTAAAGACACTAAAGGACTGATTCAAATACCTGTGTGTAGGAACAGTTCTTATCTCCAGCACTGATAGGAACTATTTGCAAGACATCAGGGAAACAGACCAACACACATCTCCAAAATCCAGCCAGCTCCACAGTGATGGAGACCTTAAAACCTGCCCTGCCCTTCTCTCCTCCTTTGCCAGCAGAGGGCTGAGGAGAGACACAGTCCTTCCCAGAGAGCTTCCGAATACACTAAGGTCACAGAATCACAGAAACATCCAGGTTGGAAAAGCCCCTCAGGATCACCAAGTCCAACCTAGAACCCTACTCTACAACATAGAGTAAACACAGAGTAAACACAGCCCTAAGCACCATATCCAAACCACCCTTAAATACACCTAGGGTGAGTGACTCTACCACCTCCCTGGGTAGCTCATTCCAGTCCCTGACCACTCTCTCCATGAAAAACTTTTCCCTAATGTCCAATCTAACCCTCCCCAGTCTCAGCTTGAGGCCATTCCCCCTTGTTCTGTCTCAAATTACCTGTGAGCAGAGGCCAGCAGCAGCCTCTTCACAATGTCTCTTTAGGTAGCTGTAGACAGCAATGAGGTCTCCCCTCAGCCTCCTCTTCCTCAAACTAACCATCCCCAGCTCCCTCCATCACTCCTCATAAGATTTATTCTCCAGGCCCTTCCCCATCTTCATTGCCCTCCTCTGGACCCGCTCCAGCACCTCCACATCTCTCGTGTTGTGGTGCCTAAAACTGAACATGACACTTGAGGTGTGGCGTCACCACAGCTGAGTACAGGGGGACAATCACCTCCCTCTGAGGTTAAAGAGCTTCAGCCCTTGACTGAGGTTTCAAGACACACAGACACCTATCACATCCTGTAGTGGATGTGCAACACAGCAAGGACCACAGAGAGCATCATCTGTGTATATGAGTGATTAAGGTGTCCTACACCAAGCTTTCCCCCTTCAGACCTTCACATCCTCCCTGAAGTTGAGTCATATCTTTACCAAAGAACCAACCGCTAAACTCTTCATTTTTTTCCAACTTTGGAATACTGCTCCTAGGATGTTGCTCTAACTATTACTGTTTTCTTTACTTTCCTTTATTTTGTGTTCTTTCAGCAATTGCCACAGCTGAGAGAGCAGATAAATTAAACTGCGCAGGGTTGCCTCCTGCATTGATAGATTCTTATTCACAGACAGACTTAATAAACAAATAAAATAAATCATTGGGCTCTCTCCTTACTTGGAAATCTGCATTCCATTAACTCTGGTGTAAGGCACAACACAAACCAGAAGAAAGAGAAGCTCACACCAGTGGGCAGCTAGAAAGCAGAAGCAGAGTGAATTATTGTAGTCAGTGTGCAAAGCAAGCGGAGAACTTCAGCTCGCACAAAATGACCCCGATGAGAGGAACAGTCAATCCCTCCTTGGAGCTGCAGTGAAAGCCTGTAGCTGAAAGGGTCTGTGTGAATTTGGTAGCAGAGATAAGGCAGAGCCAAACTCCAGTGAGCATCACTTGCTTGCAATCGATTAGCTGCTCTACTTCGAGCTGGAAAACATGTACACTGCTCTGGGAAAAGAAGAGCGGAGAGCACCCTGACAGAGAGCCACCCTGCACAGGCGTCTGAAGGAGAGCTGGGAAACAAGCAAGTGACAGTGATCCCATTATGTGGTGACAAACAGGCTGGCTCTGTCCCTTAGAGGTTAGAAAGAGGAGCAGAGTCCAGCCAGACATGGTGAGATGCCAGGTCCTAGGCAGGTCCGGCAATGGGGGGAGGAAAGCTCAGCACCAGGAGCATGAGAAGGAAGTGCTCACTGGTAATGACTGTCTTGCTGGCACCAGCTCCTGAGCTGCTGGGCACCCTGCCCGGGGCACATAGCACCAGAGGGATGGAGGAGTTAAACAGCAGCTCTCCAGCTCCTCCAGACATGGCAGGAGCAGGGTGTGAAATCCTTTGCACGGCAAGTGGAGCACGGTGCTCCCGGGGGCCTTTTGGCACAGCTACATCAATACCCACTCCTCACTTCAGCCAGCGCTGGGAGCCTGCCCCCCTCTGCCTGCTGTGACTCCAACCGGACGAGCACGATCAGAGCACGATGGGCAGGCAGGTGGCAAACCAGGACAATTGCTGTTGATTTGGCTGTGCACAGCTCCCAGTTGTGCCTGCAGCCAGCCCCGCTGAGCTCCTGCCAGCAGCCTTGGGCCCCCTCTGCCCCCTGCCCTCCTCCACCTGTTAGCTCACTTGGTGCAGAGCAGGATGATGCTCGTCTGAGCATGGCTCTGCAGAGCCTGGCATGACAGCAGCTCAGCACCACCGAGGTCTCTGGCCGTAGCCAGTGGGTAATCACAAATTCACCTGCTGTGGCAGCAGATGGGAGTTAAAGCTGGAACCTCAGGCATGTCTTGGTGCCCCACACCACACCAGCAACCTGTGGGGACCAACTGACATTTGCCATAGAAAATGCTCCTCATTTTCTCAGCGTGATGCCCTGGGTTGGAAGCACCCTCCCAGCAGCACAGCACATCTCCCATGGCTTTGTGTCTTAGGGCAAGTGGCAAGATCTGATTAAAGCTGCTCCCACAGCTGGGACACTCATGAACAGCTTTCCCACATGGACAGATTAGGGCCTAATGAATGGCTGAGCTTTCAGGGCTGATCTTTCTTCAGCTGAGGCATGAATATGACACCTTTCTGCTGCAAGACTGGTGCCATATAAAAATACCTGAAGGTTTGTGAGCACACAGCAAGTGCAGAGAGAAGGAAGGAGGTGGCAGGGGCAGAGAGAAGGATAGAGGAAAAGTGTAAGTTGGTGGCAGTGCAGTCTGGGGAGCTAGCAAGACTAGAATCCAGCATAGATATCAAGTCATTTTGAAGCTAAAGCAAGGTACCAACTGCAGGAGTGCATCATCATTTGTTCACATGCATTAATGCAAACATACCCAGGCCATTCCTGTCAGACTGGGTTGAAATCCAGAGAAACAGTTCAGATGTGCACATACATGTAGAAACTGATCACGTCAGCCTCTTCCCTAACAGCATCTGCCTGCAAAAGATGTTTTAAAAAAACCCCACAAATACTTTCCTCCAGGGTATTACAGAATAAAGCTTCCCTGCAGAGCAGACCTTCCCTCTTAGCACACTCCCTCCATCCTCGCAAGGCTTAGGGCACTTTGGTGAAGTTCTGCAGAGCCATGAACTTCACCAGAAGAGGGAGGAGGAAAGAAATGCTGTGTGTGAATCCCAGAAAGACTCCTGCAGTCCCAGCAACCCTTGTGGGAGCCCTGTCAGAAAGCAAGACCTGCACACAAGCCAAATGGCAGTTTCCAGTGGTCCACCCTTGCAGAGGTGATTATGTGATGCGGGGATGGAGCTTTCCAGCTGGAGGTATTTTAAACACATAGAAAATAATGTCAGAATCATAGGACTGCAATCTTTAAATTATATTCAAAAAAGATGCTCAAAGCATATATCATTGAATTATGAACAGCTTTGGCAGCTTTATTGATGATGTTGAATCTGGTTGACAGATGCATTTACACTGCATAAGCATTTGAGATGCTAGAGTAATTGCTTATTAGTCTTGTTGTGAGGCAAAACACCAGATTGAAATAAATAGGAGCTCATGAACACAGAATTTTGCTGCCTCTCTGATTATTTTTTCGAGCTAACCATCTGCTAAGCATCTGGGATTCTTAGATTCTAAGATCCATACCCCACACAGGTGGGAATTAAAAAATACAAATAGAAGGAGCTTAAGAACCCAAACAAACTATAATATAAAATTGTCCAAAATGACTAAGGAGTTTCTTCCTTAGCTTGCATACAAATGTAGGAAGTTAGGTTCTTAGGGGCCATCCTACACACCAAATAGATGTACAACCAAGCAACAGCCTCCACTTCATGCACCAATGCTCTTCAGCATGTGCCAGGGCCAAAAACTGCTCTGTAGTGTTCTCTAAGGTGGGGCATGGAGGGACTGCAGAGAAGCAGCCAAGCAGGGTCTTTGGCAGTAAAGGTCTTCTCCACCAATGAGACACACTAGGAGAATCCCAATTCCCCTGAGGTCACCTGAAAGACTTCCAGGACTCTGTAAGGGATTTGCTTGCAAGACTCTCTGTAGGCATCCTAAGACTTTGGGTTATGTCTCTCTCCCTTGCTAACTCATTTTAAAAACTTTTTTTTACACAGAATCACAGAACCTTAGAGGTTGGAAGGGACGTCCAGAGACCATTGAGTCCAACACCCTACCAAAAGCAGGATCCCTTAGTGTAGTTTGCACAGGAATGCATCCAGGTGGGATTGGAAAGATGCCAGAGAAGGAGACTCCACAACTTCTCTGGGAAGCCTGTTCACAGGGGAGATGCTCAAGTCCCCCAATCATCCTCACAGCTCTTTGTTAGACCATGACATATTTGACAGAGGGAGAAAATAAATTAAAAATATAATAATAAAAATTAAAGAATGTCCAAAGAGAGAGAGTGAGAGAGAGGCTGTAGTGTCTCCTCAGCCCTTTACTCCAGTGGATCCTTTCCTGTGCCAAGGAGAGAGCTGTGCCCCCACACACCATCCAGCATGACAGAGTCCTGGTATCTTTGATACCAGCTACCCTCTCACAAATACACTCATTCTTGTCTTTGCTGTGGCCCCATGTTGGCAACAACACCCAGCAGAGCACAAGGAACACCACCCAGCTGGGCACTCACCCACCATGGCCTTTATATCTGGCCTGAACAAGACACAGTGAAGGAAGTTCTTGGTACGGTGGAAGCTGCAGCATCAGCTGAGGTATTACAGCCCCAGGCACGAATAAACATAACCATCTGAAATCCAAAACTCAGGCAGGACCAACTCAGGAGTCAGGCTGAAGTTTGCTACCCAGTCTCCTGCAGCCTTGTGGGGTGGCAGCTTTGATAAGGACATAAAACTGAATTTTCCCCAGCTGCCAGCGCGTTTGACGCTGAGAACATGAGTTAATAAAAGCAGCCAGTTAAATAACTGTCAAAGTCTAGCAAATACCCATAAAGCAAATGTTCTGCTTAAAAAAAAAAAAAGGCAAATTAGACACGGATTTTTTCCTCCATGAAAAAGTGCAATTAGAGAAGCTTTATAACTAATATTTGGTTTTGGTTCTAAAATATTAAAAGGGTTTTTCCTAAACAGAGCACACCTAATATTTGGTTTTGGTTCTAAAAACAGAGCACACTGAAGGGTTTCAATTAATCTCCTTTGAACACACATTCA
>VWZI01023205.1:348441-391637 GCA_013396835.1 Psilopogon haemacephalus | reverse complement strand
GGGAAAAAAAAAAAAAAAAAAATGTGCATCATGATCTATCATCTCCAAAAAGCTGTAAACAGTATCTGGGAGAGCAGAGTTTGTGTGACAAATTTGAGATTAGGCGGATTCCGATCTAAAAAAAATTAAATTGCTTATCAGAGAAATGATATTGGAGTCAAATAAATTAGAAATCTCCACTGAAGGCTCTAAAAAAGTAATTTTTAAAATTAATTAGAATCAAAAAGATGGATCTCAAAGGATAGGACAGCTCTAATTTAGACAGACGGTAATTAATTCCTTATTTCAGAAATTCATTAACAGGCTGTAAGAGCAAATCATTCCTTTGCTGGAGCTAAGCTCCAGAGAGGAAGATTCAGCTGGAAAGGGGAGATGGGAACTGCCCTGCTGGCTGTGGGCAGGCAGAGTCTCACCAGCAGCCTCTCACCATGGGTGTGTGGTCAGGGCAGCAGCTGCTTGCGGTGGAGGGGTCACAGTGATTTATTTTTGGGTGGGCAGTTCTTGGTTTCCGGCATGAGCAGGGTTTGGACCCTCAGCTGGCCACGTTCCTGCTAGGTGCTGAAGAAGCTGCAAGCACAGAGGCTGAGCTGACTCCTGGCCCTCACAAAGGTTTGTGAGTGAGCAAAAGAAACCACAAAGCACTGCTGTGATTTCTGGCTGAAAGCACCAGGAGGTGCTTCCCATCTCCCACTCTGGGCTGGGCAGCAGCTTGTTCCACCCTTTGCTGAGCTCCTGACAGACCAGCATGGATCCTGTCACAAGTCCTCAGGCCCTAGCATGGAGACCAAAAATGTAGAGATCTGAGGGAGTTTTGCCATAAAACTTCAGCATGCAGCACTGGGGAACTGGGATCAGAGTGGACACATCTCCAACCCAAAGCCAATGGACACATTTGACAGCTCTAGAAAATAAACAACCCTACCCAATTCACAGAGCAACCTCCATGCAGCAAACAGCTTGGGCACCTCGATAGCCTTAGTGTGTGTTTCCACCACCAATATCTAAGTGCAGTGGCAGCCTGGTGTGCTGCCAGCCCTCCCGGAGCAGTTTCACAACTTCCACTCCAATCTGCAATCCTTTGGAGAGGCCAAAGCCCAGTGCCAGCCCTTGCCAGCAAGCACACTCAGCAAGCTGGCATCTGGATCCCTTTGATAACTGGTTAGGCTTGGAGCTTATCCTCTGAGCTGGAGGGCTCGTCAAGGGGAGGATAAGCAAGGCACGAGTCTGCTGTCTGTACCCAACTGGAGCAAAGCCCAAACCTAAATCCTCCTCTGAAAAGAACTGAGCAGTGGCTCTGGATCCAAGGAGCATCCTGCTGGCCTTCCCATCTGTGAGAGAGGCAGCCCAACTCCCAGATCTGCAGCATGGTGGGAAGGAGAACCATGAATATGGATTTAACCCTCCAGTCCCAAGCCTTTGGGCTGAGGACTGTCACACACCACATGGCAGCAGCAGTCCTGGGCTGTGCTGGTTTCTTGGCCTTGTTGCAACAGAGAGGATTAAACAGACATCTCTCCAGGGAAGGACCCAGTGGCCTGTGCAGTGCATGGCCAGACTGCTCCCAGTCTGGCTCTTCAGCCAGACACAGGAGGAAGGAGATAGAAACACAACAGGATTAGCTAGCACTGGTTGAAAATAATCTCCTTCTGTAGCTTAATTCAGGGTCCCCAGGTTCTAATGGGAGGAGCAGGTTCCAGAGAGGAGGACAGATCCCCTGGCAGTGGAACTTGACCATCTGGGACTAAAAATTAGCCATGCAGCATGACACTAGCAGAGCATGCCTAGGACAAAGTCCCATACTTTGCTCACACAGTAGCAGTCCCTGTGACTCCTTGCTGGAGATTTACAGGAGGGCTAAGGGAGGAATTGGATCTCTGCTCTTGTTAAGTGTTCTTAGGACTGCGTATCTAACATCCTCAGTATCTTTGGGGAAAATAGATCTAAAAATCTAAACTACTGCTCCCAGTCAAGTGCCAGCCGTTTCTATTTCACTGCTGCATGCAAGATAGAAGGGCAGAGCAGTTTGACACCTTGAAGGAGGTTTGATGGGGGGCTGTTCCAGCTGTTCTTCAACACAAGAAGCACCAGCCATAGCTGAGTAGAGAAGATCATTCCCAGCCTAAGCAGTGTGCCCCAATCTGCATTTGGGGAAGAAAGCCCAAAGGTTCCCTGGAGACAGCATCTGCAGCAGTAGACTCAGTGACAGTGATATCCAAGGCACTGCATGACACTGAGGCAGCACAGATGTTGGCTCAGAGGTCATCCCTGCACCACTCCAGCTGCAGCAGAAAGCCATTTTTAACTAAAACACATCACCAACTCCAGCCATAGAAGGAGCCATTTGAAATAAGGTATGTGGCACAGATTTAACGTTTAGATGTGTTTGACTTTATCTCTTGTGATGCCCACCCAGCCCCTGCAGCATCTCAGCACCCAGGGCACCCAGTAGTGTTGGGACTTGCCAGGGCACTTTTCTCCTCCTCCCACCACCTGCTTTGCTCAGTTTTCTTCCCACCAAGCACTTGAAGGTGGTGTTGCAGGCAGCTGCCTTTACAGCTCAGTGAATCAAACGTTCTGCTGCTACCACATTGTCTCTTTCATTTACTGTGTGACAAACCCCTGGAAATTGTTTGGTTTTCTGTCATTATAAGCCAAGGATATTAAATTCACATCAACCTGACAACGGGAGCGTGGCTACGGAAATGAAACATCGCCTCCAGAGTGAAGGAGGGGCAGGAGGCCCCTTGAACACATGGTGATGAGGGAGGAGGAAAAGCAGAAACTCAGACATGCACCATTTCCCAGGCTCAGCACAAGCAACTCAGTTTTCCTCAGAGAAGAGATTTGTGGGCTGGATAGAGCAGGTAGAGGCACAAGGGATGCTGCTGTCAAATATCCTTCAAGCCTTGTATGCCCTTAGGTCAAAGGCACCATTCCTATTCCTGGGGATGTTCAAAAGATGCAGAGATGTAGTGCTGAGGGACATGGTTTAGCAGCAGACTTGGACACTTAGATATTGGTTGGAGTCAGTGATCATATAATGGTCTGGGTTGAAAGGGACCTCTAAAGGTCATCTAGTTCAACCCCTGCTTCAATCAGCAGGGACATCATCAACTAGGTCAGGTTTCCCAGAACCCTGTCAAGTCAAACTTTGATTATCTCCAGGGGTGGGGTCCAAACCACCTCCCTGGGCAACCTGTTCCAGCGTTCCACTACTCCCATGGTAAAGAACTTTTTCCTAACATCCAGTCTAAACCTGCTCTTCTCTAGTTTGAAGCCTAATCATAGAATCAGTCAGAGTTGGAAGGAACCACAAGAATCATCTAGTTCCAACCCCCCTGTCATGGACAGGCCTATCACTACAAAGTCTTTGTAAACGGTCTTCAAGGTCTCCTCCAACCAAAGCAATTCCATAATTCTCTGAGCCCAGGCAGCACCATGCCACATCTGCTGTGACCAAAGGCACCGCATCTCAGTCGCTTTCCTACAGCAGTGACTCACTGCCTGGTTCTCCACTCACCACCTGTGGGGAAACGCCTGCCCAGATACAAAGAGCTGCAAAAGGCCACCCACTGTGCACTGTGGCCACACACACACTCCAGAGCTGTTGTCACATCAAGTCCCCCCCATTCCTTTCACAGATCCCCATGTAGTTGCTTAGCTGCCTCTTAATCATCAGGAGGCCTCTGGGTCTCTCTATTGATACCAAAAAGCATTTCCACTTCAGCATAAGCTCCTCATCTCAAAGGCTGTGCTCCATCTCCCTTAGCCCATTACCAAATACAAAGAACTCTCATTCTCCCACCTATCAGAAAGAGTTTTTCTGGGGGGTTGGGGGCTGGAATTTCCAGCTTTGTTACCCAAATGTCTCCCTTATCCCCTTACCAAATATGAAGAGCTCTCATTCTACCACCTATCAGAAAGAGGTTTTTGGGGGGGACTGGGGGCTGGTATTTGCAGCTTTGTTACCCAAATGTCTCCCTTATCCCCTTACCAAATACAAAAAACTCTCATTCTCCCATTTACCAGAAAGGGGGGGGGAGGTGGTACTTGGAGCTTTGTTACCCAAATGGGTAACAAAGGGGGGGGGGAATGGGTTCAAATTGGGGGAGGGGGGATTTGAACAGGATGTTAGGAAGAAATTCTTCACAGTGAGGGTGGTGAGGCACTGGCACAGGTTGCCCAGGGAGGTTGTGTCTGCTCCCTCCCTGGATGTGTTCAAGGCCAGGCTCGATGAGGTCTTGAGCGTCCTGATCTAGTGGGAGGTGTCCCTGCCTGTGGCAGGGGGTTGGAACTGGATGATCTTTGAGGTCTCTTCCAACCTAGACCATTCTATGATTCTATGTCTCCCTTATCCTCTTACCAGATATGAAGAACTCTCATTCTCCCACCTACCACAAAGGTTTTTTTGGGGGGGGACTGGGGGGAGTGGTATTTGCAGCTTTGTTACCCAAATGTTTCACCTTTCCCTAGTTGCTGATAAACATGGAAGTCCACTCCCTTCCTAGCCAGAGGATCTTTTATCCTCTCCTGATAAATGCTAATAAGCTTCTTATCCTCTTACCAATAACCAGGAGTGTTGCAAATCCTGTGTCAGCCACACTAGGGTTAGGGCTGTTTGCATTACGTGAAGAGATTCTGTAAAGTGGCAAATAAAAGGCAGATCACTTCATTCTCTTATCTGAAACTTCTTTTCTAGGAGGGAAGGCAGGGTTGTTTAGAAGTACATTTAATTGAGTATTATTCAGGATCAGGTTGAGGCAAGCTCTCCTGTCTCCCACAAAGAACTTCCACACTAATTTGTTCCTCCTCGTGGATGAAAGGTCATTGTGCTGACTAGGAAGTTAAGTAAACAAAATTAGCATCTGATTTAAGAGGCTTCTTATTCCCTCTGGTGTAAATTAGTGTAAAAATTAGCAAGACTTTCAGTTGTTTCTCTTTTCTGCATTTGAAATGCATCAGTTCCTTGAATTTAATGGTGTGGAGGCTTATTACTTCTTTATTTATGCAACTGGGTACATATGGGTGTTGAGATGGAAAGGATGGAGGATTTCATCTTTGGAAGTGAAAGTCATTCAAGGTTAGCAAAAGCAGGACAGAAGAGCTCGCAGCAGCACAGACACCTGAACTGTGAAGTAGTAACAATTCTGTACTCACAGATGGGGAAAAAAAAAATATTGTAAAATGCCATGTGGCATTCCTAGAGATTTAAGAAAAAAAGAATCAGCCACTGCTTGGGATTAAGGGGGAAAAAAAAGCAATAAATACATTCCAGAAGCAGGTTCCTGATAAGATGCTCACTAAAAAGCTTTAGACTTTTTCCAGATCATCTATTACTGATCATTGAGCAACCTGCTCTAGTAGATGATGTCCCTGTGCCCATGGCAGGGTGGTTGGAACCAGAAGATTGTTAAGATCCCTTCCAACCCAAAGCAGTTCACAGTTCTGGGATCCTACTGCTGTCCATTCTCATAAGCTGAGCTCACTACAGCCTTCCCTGCTGATCTTAACTTCCTCCTGCATTCATAACAACTACTCCATGCAGGGACTGAGGGCTGAAAAATGTAAACACATTGGAAAATAACCTCAGAGAAGGAAGGTGATAGAGGTTTGTGTTTCTGTCATGCTGGGCTGAACTGCCTTCCAAAGAGACTGGCTCTGGCCAGCCTGATTTTGGCTCTGGCCAGCCTGACCTAGGGTAGGGTGTCCCTGCCCATGGCAGAGGGATTAGAACTAGATGATCTTTGTGGTCCCTTCCAACCCTGACAGATTCTATGAGACAATCATTCCTGTGGAGGGAGGAGAAGTTGAGCTGGAAGGAAAGGAGTACCTGAACCTTGATATCTTTTAACAGAAGGATGGGAGATCTTTTTCTACTCAGCATTTCATTGCTTTAAAGCCTATTCCCAGCATGTCACACATTGCATTTCAGCAGCAGATAGGAGGCACAAAGACACTATTAAATTGGAAGGCCAGAAAGAATGCCCAGAAGTAGGTTTATCTGGGAATGCCTCTGACAGAAATCTTCAGCCACCCCATAACAAAGGAAGGAGTTGGACCTTTAGGCTTCCCAAAGCCATGGGCCTCGTGGGACATCCTGCCCCAAGACATCCTTGCTTGAAAAAAGTATCTCTTGAGTCCTCTAAATAAGGATCAGCTGCAGATATTGTCAAAAGGTGCTGGGAATTTGCTATTTCTGCCCCGCCTGCAACTACCTGACCCTCTGCAGAGACCAACTATGGTCCCATTGCACTGACCCTACAGAAAATTTTCTCCTCCAGATTTACTCTGGCTACAGCACTGTCCAGGAATAATGCTCTGGCCCCATCAGAGCCATGAGGTTCCCCAGGGACAAATGCTATGCCAAGGGAGCAAAACCAGCTCCCCTAGACAGCCTCATGGAGGCTGGGGTTAGGCTAGTCTCTGGTGAGCTCCTCCTGCTGTAGTATTTTTAGTCTTACGTACTACTAATTTGGATGTTGATTTTCCACTGTGCAGTTCAAACATATTTCCACTTTAATTGGTAAAACTCAGTCCCCAGACCCCAAAGAGAGGTGCAGCATTTTCAACCGAGCTCATCATTTTGAGTCTGCAATTGCTTGTTAAACCAAAAAGATGCAGAACTGAGAGCAATATGTTAAACTTAATAACATGAATATTAATTCCCTGAAGAGCTTTGGGATGGATCTGTTCTACCAGCTAAGGAAAGGTAACACTCCTCCAGCCCCATAAGAGAAAAGCAGGCACTGAAGTAGTCGTTTGCATTTCTTACTGACTCAGTTTAAGACGTGAGCAGAAACCAGTTCTCTAGTTAAGAAGAGAGCTGCTCTTGGAATTACCATGAAAGGCTACAGGAGAGCTTCAGGACCTCTCAGGTTTGGCTGGGCAGGACCACTGGTTCCTAACTGAAGAGCAGAGATGAGAGGTAGCCCATGGGCTAAAAATTAAGATATTCTCAGTATCAGAGCTGTCAGAAAACACTTACTGGGAAACTCTCAGGCCCAAGTGCCTGGGTGTAGTTTGTGTGCCACCAGGTCCTCTCTCTGCAGACAACAAATCCTGGACTTCCTCTCTGGAGGTGTTCAAGGCCAGGTTGGATGAGACCTTGAGCGACCTGTTCTAGGGGGAAGTGTCCCTGCCTATGGCAGGGGGTTGGAACTGGATGAGCTTTGAGGTCCCTTCCAACCTAAACTGTTGTATTCTATTCTATGACTCTAGCCTTGCACTAGGACAGCCACTGTCCCAGAAGAGCCACACTGGGAACTTCTTTCTCTGACTACACAGCCAGCATTTTGTGGAATATCAAATTTCCCCCCTCTTGTTATGCATGCAATAAAACCAGCAGCCTCCACAGAGGCTTAAATTAAGGCTTAGCATCTAGATACAGCTGGCTGCAGAGACAGAGTAAGCACAGAAACATTGCCAAAATAGACTTCTGCAAATACCTGGGATAAAAACCAAGGGGGTTGGGCACCTCTAGCCATAGGTAGCAGCTGAATGGGGGGTTCAGGCAATCACCTCCAGGAGATGGGATATGGTGTTCCCAAATCATCCTTAGGTAGCCTGAAGGGGGGGTTCCAGGCTATCATTCCCAAATGATTCCCAAATCATCCTTAATGAGCATGTCTTCCTGTGTGGTGCTCTACATCCAGAGTAATCAGACAGATCATTTCAGGTGCTTAAAGATCCAGTTTTAAAAACCACTCCAGATTTCTCCCATAGGAAGCACAGCAACCTCTCAACTGATCACAGCAGCCAGAATATTGTCTCCTGTTGCCCAGATCATGCTTGGAACCAGCAGCCCTTTTAAATAGGCCTGGCCTTGATCCCACCTTGACCACCCCCAAGCTAGGTCTTCTTCTCATAGGCATTTTCCTCACCATTATATTCTTCCTTGCAGTTCATCAGCCAAAAGCAATGCTAGAGAGGAGGATGAAAGTTCAAAGCCTGTTCGCAAAAGGGACCTCTTACAAAAAAAATGGTCAGGAGATCTTGCAAGGCAGAGACAGTTTGCGACTGCTGTGGCCACAATGCCTTATAAAAACAGAGATTAAAACCACAGGTGAAAAAAAAAAATGAGCAGAAGAGCTATTAAGCATATGTTGGGCACAAGCCAATAAACACATAAACAACAGCAATTGCCAGTTAACCACAGGCCAGAACTTGCTGCGAGCCGCAGGTAGGAGGCACAAATTGACAATAATCAGGTTTAATGGGTTTGGTTTACAGTCTCACTGGTTTGCATGGTTTTATTCTTTTCTGTAATATTAGTGAAATAAAGGCTCTCCACACTTGCAAATGTGTTGGGGTGGGAGAGTCCCAGATGTTGGAAGATTCATAGCTGCCACAAGATCTCCAGGGACTGGGAGTTTTTGTTGTGATGCTGAGGCCTCAGGCAGAGTGTGAAGAGTGCAATAACAACGATGAGATTTGGAGCCAGACTGGAAGTGATAACTGAGAGGAGTGCAGAAGTCCAAAGGAATAAACTCCAACTTACTTCTGCTCAGGTGGAACAGCCTCTACCCTGGGAGGATGCAGAGGCTCCCTGCAGAGCAAAGCTTAAAGCACAGTAGCTATGATTTTAGCATAAAAGTTGCAGCTCTTCTTTGATTGGGATAGAAGCAGGAACAAGTGAAACTCATTGGAGAAACTCAGCAGCCTTTTAACTCAGATTCTGAAAGAGGCTGCCTCAGACCAAGACAAGTTGGTTTCTTGTCACTAGAGGATGAGAGAAAATGGGTTTGAGTTGTGCCAAGAGAGGTTTATATCGGATATTAGGAAAAGAATTCTTACTGAGAGAGCACTGGAACAGGTTGCCCAGGGTGGTGATGGAGTCACCATTCCTGGAGGTGCAGAAGAAGCTGTAGATGTAGTGCTTCAGGATATGGTTTACTGGTCACAGTAGTTGGGTTATGGTCAGAGTCTTAAAGGTCTTTTCCCACCTTAGTAGCTCTGTAAGCTCTAGCATCCATTTAAATCTTTCCTCCAGGAATACACCAAGCCTACAGCTGTTTTAACCACTCCCAGGGAGGAACAAAATCCTCCTTCCACTTTCTGACTGCGTAACAAAGCTGCTTTCCAGAGCAAGTGATGATCGTCCCTGCAGAGCTGCACATGGTTCTTGGCCACTGCCATCAGAGACACCACAGTGCCTGAAGCACAGGGAGCTTGGCATTCACAGTGATCAAAGCTCAGAGAACACACCATAGGAATAGCCACAGACAATTGTTAGCTCTATAAAACATTTCATCAGCACTACAAGTTTAATTTGCATTTCACAAACAAGATCAGAGGCTACCTGACCCGGAGAGACTCCAGTCAATACAGGGCAGAGCACACAAGCACAACAAAATACAAAGAAGCAGCTGGGATAAGGACTCAAGAGAGAAGAAAAGAGAAGACCAAGCATTCACCAGAAGCTGGCTCAGTAACAGCTTTCAGAGGATTGACTTGTTCTACCAGAATCTGCTGCAGAGCTTTGCTGAATGCACACAAATACCTCCAGCTCTCTGATGAGGAAGCACAAAGCAATGATGTGACTTACCTGTTTCCATGACCTGAGGCCAGGTTTCAGCTAGGTCTTTGCTCCAGGCCAATCACAATACCCCAAAAATCAGAGGGAGCACCCAAAACAATCTCTCTTTCACTGCAGAATGACCTTGCCCCACCTTCTCCCTCCAAGTGATTCACCCTTTGCTTCCTGGTTGGCCCAAATGTATGGAGAATTAATCACAGCCTCCTTAAAGACTCCTGATTAACATTTACATCACATGCTAACAAGACTCTTTCTGGCTTTAATCTGCTTTCCTTCATTATAGCTTTCTGGAGACAAACTTTCTACATTTATGAGAAACATTAAGTGCACAATCATCTAACTACAATTTACAGCTGTCCTGGCTCTGTGTAGTTTGTGTAAAGACTCAGTATGTTACAGTATGACATTTGGAATGGGCTCCTTAGAGCTACAGCTCTAACCACATCTATTCCTTAGGTCACTTTGCAGGTGCCAGCATCATAAAAGTCGGCAACTAATCCCAGAAAGGTGGATTGATGCAGCCTATCTGAGCCTACCAAAAATGCAGGGATAAGTCCACCACAAAAAGAATGCCCAGAAACCAGCAGCAAAGTGATACCTCCAGGACTTCCAGCACAAGCACATCTTACCTCTGACAGAGAGTTTAATTGAGAAAGAAACCCTTGGATTGGCATTTTGGGCAGCAGGCTAAAACTGGAGAAGGCTGAATAATAAACAAAAATGACCAAGCTGTACATATACCACATCCAAACCACCCTTAAACACATCCAGGGTGGGTGACTCAACCACCTCCCTGAGCAGCTCATTCCAGTCCCTGACTACTCTGTCAGTGAAAAAACTTTTTCCTAATGTCCAATCTAAACCTCCTCAGCCTCAGCTTGAGTCCATTCCCTCTTGTTCTGTCTCCAATTACCTGTGAGCAGAGGCCAGCAGCAGCCTCTCCACAATGTCCCATGTGATCTTCAGGGTCTTTTCCCACTGGAAAAAAAAAAAAATCCTGTGGTTCTGTGAATATTTCTTGCCTTCAGTGCAAGAGAAAGGTTCCAAGTTTCGACCAACCTGACACTTACAAAAGGTTCTGCAGCTGGACTCACTGCAATGCCCAGAAGCCCTCGCATTTAGCACACATACATTCAGCTCCAATACATAATGCAATAAGCACACAAGGAGCTTATTGTAATAAATACAGCACCACCGCAAACGAAACTGTAATTAGGAGCATAATTCAGACAGATTTTAGTTAATACCTATTTACTGGGAGGTGCTAATCTCCCAAATAAGTGCCCTAAGTGCAGAAAATATGGCTCCGTGCTCCCAACTTCCCTCTGTCACCAACTGCTCACTTGCTAATTGGAATTTTAAAAACTGCCCCATTTTTTTTCTGGAGGGTGTTGGCAATAGCTGTGCCAGCTTTTGGAAGCTGAACGCTGCTGAGCCAAACAGTTTAGCACTTGCAAAAGCTGCAGTGAGCAAAGCAATCCTTCCACCTTGCCCTCCTCCAGCAGGGTCAGGATCCCTCACACCAATACTGCTGCTAATGGGAGTTGCTGTGGTTAAATGCTGCTGAATCAAAGAATCATAGAATCAGTCAAGGTTGGAAGGGACCACAAGGATCAGCTAGTTCCAACCCCCTGCCATGCCCAGGGACACCTACCCTAGATCAGGCTGCCCACAGCCTCTGCCAGCCTTGCCTTAAACACTTCCAGGGATGTGGCCCCAACCACCTCCCTGGGCAACCCATTCCAGGCTCTCACCACTCTCATGCTCAACAACTTCCTCCGCACATCCAATCTGAATCTCCCCAGCTCCAGTTTGCTCCATTCCCCCTAGTCCTGTCACTCCCTGAAAGTCCCTCCCCAGCTTTTCTGTAGTCCCCTTCAGATACTGGAAGACCACAATGAGGTCACCTGGGAGCCTCCTCTTCTCCAAACTGAACAGCCCCAACTCTTTCAGTCTGTCCTCACAGCATCCTCGTGGCCCTTCTCTGGACACACTCCAGCATGATGTCCACATCCCTCTTGTTTTGTCCTGCCCTGGCTGGTTCCCAGCGTGCAGCCTCTGCCAGCCAGCACAGGAGTTCTCTGCAAGGACAGGGAATGGGCAGGGGCACCTGCAGGAGGAGAATTTTTCTTTTAAACATAAAGGAAAAAACTGCTCTGATGTGAAGGTGCCAGAACCCTGGAGAAAGCTGCCCAGAGAGGTTGTGGAGTCTCCTTCTCTGGAGTAATTCCAGACCCATCTGGACACTGTCCTGGGCAGCCTGATCTAGTTGTAACTACATTAGCAGAGGGACTGAGGGAGATGATCTCCCCAGGTCCCTTCCAACCCCACTATTCTGTGATTCTGTGGCAGGCATAGTCTGACAGTAGCCCAGCACATCTCTGCCTGTTGGGTGTATGTGGAACAGGAGGAGCAGGATCTCCTCTGCTCCTTCCTTGTATGAGAACCCTTGCCAGCATCCTGCTCTTCTGCTGGGTCTCTGGGGTGGCTCAGCCTTCGTGCCTGAGCTTTGTAGTGTGTCTAGGAATTATCTCCAAATCTGCAGTAATGGGCAGTAGAGGGGAAAATTGTTTATTCATACTAGAGTGGAGCCCAGAGGTCCCAGTGGAGATCAGGGCAATGTCACTGAGCGTGCAGAGTGCAAGGCTGTATCTGCCCAGCCTCACACCCACGGGACAGGCAAAGGTGAGGAACAAGGATGCTTATTCACCTCCATTTGCAGAAGGGGAAGGGAGTCAAAGCCTGTGAGACTTGTCTAGGTGCACAGACAGTCTGTGGCAGGGAGGGAAGCAGTTCCTCCTTGTCCCAGCACAGTGTTCACACCTCCAAATTATTCAAGTCCTCAGTGAAGCGGTGCTGAGCCAACAAAACTGAGCTGCAGCCTTTGCCCAGGACTTGACCTTGTTCTCCAGAGCAAAGATTAAAAAGTGTAACAAAGATTAACTTTCACTTCTCCTTTATGGCTCTGGAGCCTTGCCCTGGCTGGTGATGAGCTCACAGGATCATAGAGGTCTTTTCCAACCAAAACAATTCTAAGACCATTGGACCCAACTGCTGACCTAACACCACCACGGCCATTAAACCATGTCCCAGAGTGCTGTGTCCACATATTATTTCAACACCTCCAAGGATGGTGACTTCACCATCTCCCTAGGCAGCCTGTTCCAATGTCTGCCCACCCTTTCAGTAAAGAAATTTTTCCTGTGGGTTGCTGATGTGACCAGAGGAAGGCTGTGCTTGCAGAAGTGCCTCCTTCCCAGTGGAGAGATAAAAAAAGACCTCAAGAAAGCTTGCCAAAGCTCCTGGGTGATGCATACTCCTGCCTCTCTAGGGTGCACTCTGAGCAGGACAAAAGTCAGCCAGTGCTGTCCTACAGTCTTCAGACTCCTGGACATGTGTGCACCAGCAATTGCCATAGCTGCTCAAGCTGAACCCAGCAGCAGCTGTCAGCCTTTGATGAAGTAAGAGCACAAAATGGCATCACCTCTGACAGCCAAGGTATCGATCTGGCCCTGTGGAGACAGCAAGAGGAGGGAAAGTGGAGAGCCTTAGCCTATGTGGACCATCAGTCAGCAGCCTCAGGCTGTGGATTCATGGATGTCATGAGCAGTAAGGAATTTTATCCTGTGGGGTTGCCAGCCAGATCATTTTCTCCTTGGAATTCATCTTCTGGACCAGCCTGCGTTTGTGATAAAGACCAGGAGACATAAATATTTTAGGCTGGTAATGAGATATTTAGCATTGATATACAGCTCAAAGCCCAGTGCAATTCCAGCTTTGTTAATTATAATGAACTATTGTAGGGCTTGACTTCATCTGCTCCTTGTAAATCTTGCAGTGTTGGTGTGATGCGATGGTGGCTTCTTTCCAGCATGAAGCTGAGCTCAGCCTGGTGCATCTTTAATCAGATGTTCAGGCCCACTATAAGAGCAGTTTAATGGTGTGAATGGTGCGTGGGTTGTGTTATGCTGCTGCCTGGCTCCCTTCTGGAGATGGTCCTGTGCATAGAGCCTGAGTAGAGCTCAGCTCTAAATCCATCATTTCCCTCCCTGTATGTCTCAAGCAGGGGCTGAAGCTGCTAACCTGTTTTCAACTGCCTGAGCTACTGTGACAGGTAGGACAGTAAGCCAGCTGTGCTCATGCAACTTGGACTTTGGAAGAGGATAAGGACCTTAGCCATCATTTTTGGATGTATATCTGTTCTCTGCCTGCTCTTCATGTGGCAATGATACATTAGAGTCTTGTCCCTCCTTCCAAAGCCTGAGATGGGCAGCAAGTCTGTCCCCAGCCCCTAAGCCTGTGTCCAACACATCCCATGCCAGCTCACAAGCCTAAGGCTCACATTGATTGACAGGGTGCAAAGAGTGCAGACATGCCATGTGTTGGGGTAGAAACAGCCTCTGTGCAAAGCAAAGCTTACCTAAGACCTCCTGGACTTAGGCTGATCTCAGACTGAGGCTGGGAGGCAAAAACATCCTCCCTTGCTGAGAAGGGACTTTGCTCCCCTCATTTGCTTTTTGTTGTCTGCTGAGGAGGAAGGTTCTGATAAGACACAATCCTTCTTACACTGGATACCAACCCCGATGGGGAGGTAACTTGTAGCTCCCTCTCCTTCCTTCCTTAAATGCCTGGAAATAGCTACTAGATGCTTTGAATCTCGTTGTGACTTTTGGGGGAACATCTCTCCCGGTCTTTGATATCATTGCAGTTGGCTACTGCCTGGCAGGAGCTGCTCTACTCCCCCAGCCAAAAGTACTGCAGAGCTTTTTATCCCAAGAAAAGTTTGTGTGCCCTGGATCAGGCCCCTTTACCCTGAACCATGTGTAGGACATGGAAAGGAAAGAAGAGGACACACTGTTGAGTTGATTTCGTAGAATCTTAGACTGGTTTGGGCTGGAAGGGCCCTTAAAAATCCTCAAGCACCAATGCCCCTGCCACAGGCTGAGACATCTTCCACTAGAACAAACTGCTGAAGGCCCTCTCCATCCTGGCCTTGAACAACTTTCAGCACTCATTTGGCATCGAGAACTCTCATACCTCTGTCCAAACAGGTTAGACTGCATGGATCAAGCTCTGAAGAAATCCTGCCTTTGCTGAGGCACCTAGAAATGGAAGATATCAATGTCAGGAGCAGCACCAAGTTAAAAATGTGGTGGAGTGTGAAGCTGGCTTTGGGAACAGCACGGCTCTGCCTTTATTTAGAATTAGTGGATACTTGAAAAACAAGCTCAACGTTTTGTCAGATGCTAAGCATAAATCTGGATAATAACTCATGCTACACTAAGATCCTTTATAACAGTAGTTGGCTAAAACAAATTGAATTCAAACCTACATTAATTTACTTATTTAATGCGTGGCATATCTGTGAATAATTCTTCATAGTTAAAAAAAAAAAAAAAAAGCAATTGTAGGCACAGGCTTAGCTGGAGAAAGGCCAGCAAACCTAAAATTAATATACATTAAAACATAACTGGTACTCTAAGTGCATTGGTTATAGGCAACAATAACTGCTTGAAGCTTTTTTTTTTTTTTTTTTTTAAGGAAGGGGATGGTTGTGTTTCAGTTTAGATCTGAAAATCCTGGGTGGGTAGAATGACCAATTGAAGCTTCTTGTATTTCAAGCTGAGATGGTGCAGATTTGAAAGGAGGGAAAGACCCAAGCAGTTTGTTGCTTAGAAGATGCAATGTCAAGGAAGCAAAATCCTGACCCTCACTGTGCCCTGCTGCACAGCCAGGACCATATAGACAAGGGTGTAGAGTGGGGTTGGACTTGGTGATCCTGAGGATCTTTTTCAATCTGGATGTTTTTGTACTTCTGTGATGTGATATAATTACTCAGAGACACCCAAAGCACAGAGTATGGAAGATCCTGAGCAACCTACTCTGGGTGAACCTGCTCTTGCAGGGGGGTTGGACTAGATGATCTCTAGAGATCCCTTCCAACCCCTGCCATGCTGGGATACTGTGAGGACACTCAGCAGCATCTCATGTTTGATGTTACTACCTCTTGTGAAGACACATTTCAAAAAACAAGATCACTCCTGGCACTCCATCCAAAAGCTGCCTTACATTTCACCTCTGTGATATCTCCTCCAACACACATTAATATGAATTTCTTCTTCCTCCCTCCCAGCCCTCAAATTATTTACTTTGGAAAGGATTTACTGTGACACTTCAGCTGAAGGCAACGTGTACAAGCCCCACTCCTGCTGTACGAGAATTAATTTATAGAATTCTTAATTTATTACCAATTAATTTCTTCTAAATTATCGGAGAGGCGACCTGCTGTAGATAGCTGTTCCTTTCTAATGCCTTCCTAGAAAATCTTCCATTAATGAGCCCATTAATTTGATGGTGGCAGGGGCAAATCATCCAGAGAGAACCCTTCAGCTGCAATCTGTACGTCCCGGCCTCGTATTCTTGAGAACATGGTAAGAAGAAAGCTGGGTTTGTCTGCAATAAATGCTGGCATAAAATATGCCCTGTATATGTATGTATGTATGCAAATAGCCTGATCTAGCATCATTAAACCTCTTAAGGAAATATGAAGTTTCGAAGCCATTTCCCACTTTAGAGCTCAGGCAATGACTGGAGCATCTGCATTAAATGTTTAATGTTCAGCGGAAGTGCAAATCACCATTTAATTAACTTCTTCCATAAAATATGATAGTTTAGTGAAGTGAACACGGATGAATTATCATTATTCAGGAGGATGCTGAATGTGGTGGTGAATACCAGACTTTGTTCAGCTGACAACAGTGGATCAGAGGGGACCCTGGTGTCTAAAACACAGTGGTGTGGCTTTTTCTTTCTTTCTTTCTTTCTTTTTTTTTTTTTTTAAGGGCCAGATTATTATTCATGAAACTGCATTTTTTTTCCAGAGCAGACTCTGTTATCAGAGCCAGGCATGTGAATGCACAATTAAAGGCAAAATAACTACTGCCAACAGCTGGCAAAAAACAACTTCCTTGAGCGACTGTTCATTAGCGTCTGAGCTAGAGCCTCTGCAGAGCCATTGCTTGATGCTAAAAACGAGAGCCACTGTGATTCTTTCATGAGGGAGAGTCACTGCTCACAAAGATCATTTGATATGCGTCACTGAGGTATGATGTAGGACAAGCATTCCTCGACTTCCCTCCAAAGGGCACCGTTTCAGTTCCTCCAAGGGGGACCAGATGGAGGAGGTGAGCTGAAATCTCTCTGGGTGCCTGAAAAAAAACAATTGGGTTGCTGAATCAGGCAGAGCTACAGGCTGTAAAGTTCTATCCTTTGTGTTGAGTCCATGAGATGAACTCTTGGGGCAGTGGTGAGCCTGGGCACAAGAATAGAAACCGGGAATTTTGCTACTAGGTGCTCTGGTGCTGCCTGCTTCATCAGTGCCCTGTGAGAGCTGAGCTATGCTAGTTTGTGAGGGGTCAGAGATGCATCCTGCCCTCCAAGTCACTGCAAAGAGCACAGCACATTGCTTTGGTAGAAATATCCCTGTTCCTCCTTGATCTGTAAAGCTAAAGGGTGTTCAGGACTCTCACTGATTTCTTGTTCCAGCTCCAATTTTGTGGACTTCCGCTTGCCTCCCAAGCCATCTGGAAAGGATTAACCACTTTGAATGGATTCATTTTATCTGATTATTGCCATCTACCACTATGCCACTCATCTACACTCCTCCGTAGTCTGTGCAGATGAGGACCAGTCCGTTGAGCACTCTTATCTTAGACATATCTCATGGTGAGTCACCCCCTTGAAATATCTTTCCCTCTCTCTCCTGATTAGAGATGGAGCCTCACTGCTCATTTTATCTGGGACAGGTTTTTTTGGGTTTTTTTTTTTTTCTTTTAATATTACTGCTGTCCTACAGACTGCAAAGAGCCAAGCCAGGCAGGGCTACCACTTACCTCTGGGCAGAGGAGAGCCTTTCACAGAATCAGAGAATCAACCAGGTTGGAAGAGACCTCCAAGCTCATCCAGTCCAACCTATCACCCAGCCCTAGCCAATCAACTAGAACATGGCACTAAGTGCCCCATCCAGTCTCTACTTGAACACTTCCAGGGACGGTGACTCCACCACCTCCCTGGGCAGCCCATTCCAATGCCAATCACTCTTTCTGGGAAGAACTTCCTCCTACAATACAGCCTATAACCCCCTGGCACAGCTTGAGACATGTCCCCTCATTCTGTTGCTGGTTGCCTGGGAGAAGAGCCCAACTCCGCCTGGCTTTCTTCACACTGTAGCGCTTTACAAGGCAGCACAAACCTGAGCTGAAGCAGAGTGTCCCTGTGGAATAATGTTCAAAACAGGGGGAATAAAAAATAACCCTTTGTGAAGATGACCTGAGGCACTTCTGATTGTTTGAGAAGTGAAGAGTAACGAAGCCAAATGTTTCAAAGTTGGAGTTCTGCTGTTCTATTTTCACACTTCCACTAACAGTGATCCTCCACTTCATCCTTCAGGTTCTGATCTCACAGTGCTTCTGCCTGCCGAAATCTTGTTTTCCCTTTTGATAGATGTTTCCTTGAAGCAACCCTTCTCCATATAAAAACACATTCCCTCTGAGCAGTCACTAAAACTGTCTTCATGTCTCCACACTTCATTTGAAGAAAATCCCCAGCCCCAGCGAGGTGATTCTCTGCTCACATAGAGGTAAATACATCTGTGTCAAAGGCAGCTTAATTTAATGTCACTTCAGCAATCATTTAACTCTGGTTGGCTGTCAGAAACCATCTCCTTTGCCTTGAATACTTGCCATTAGCTTTTCATTGATAACTCCCTCACTGTTACAAATCTGCACATTTTTTTCCACCCTGCTCCTTCATCAGCCCTCCCTGGTCCCTTCTCCTGGTGCTGTCCACCAGAGTGGGGTCTCACAGCTGAGAGGGGCTGCAGACTGGGAAGTGGCTCTGATCTCTCAGGATATTTTTTAAGGTGTGTGCTGCTGAGATGCTTGCAGGTGCACACATAAGTAACCAACGCTTCTTCATGGAGGGTGTGTCACTGGGTTGCATTTTGCCATCTCTATCTCTGGAGGCATTCAAATGAGTTCCTGGGTGATCTATTCTGGGTGATCCTGCTCTAGCACCCCCAGTGTTGTGTGATTCTGATTTTCATCTGGATTGGATTTTTTAAGTCTGAAGGGAAAGATGGTAGCAGAAAGACAGGCAATTGGCACACACAGCTGTGCAAAATGCTGGGGGTTTTAGTCTGGAAAGAGAGACAGATGGAAGCAGAGTCGTAGGTCCATAAAATAAAGTGTTAACAATGAATTTGTATTGCAGTGCTTAGATATGAGCATCCCAGAGAATGCTGGGTGAAGAGACAAACAAGGCACAAGGGTCTTCTGCTGCCTGCAGAAGGTACTTGCAAGACCCAGTATGCTAAACCCACTACTGCCCAGCCTGGAGAGAAGAAAATACCAGACCTCAGCCAAGTGAAAGTCAGGGATACCATGACACAGCAAGCCCACCCTGATCATGACCATAAAAATGAGCTTTCTACAAACGCAGAGTGCAACACCAAGCTTTCCAGTAGTCACCAGCTTCAGAGGAGCTCTGAAGATGCCATGAATGCAATCGCCTGAAAAGAAGATGGGAGTGTTTATGCAGGTGGCAGTTTATCAATCGATTATCACTTTCATCAACAGCTTTTCATTCCTTGTTCCCATCAATAGGGACATCTCTGAAGGTTCCTTCCGATCAGGACAGACTAATTGGTACTAGAAAGTTCAGTGTTTGAAGATTGTATGATTAGGGAAATGTACAAATTCAATTTCTTCCAACCAGATTCAATTCTAATCTAATCAGAGAGATAGAAAACTCCAGTGTAATAATGACAAAGAAAATGACTTTGTTTCAGGCCATTTAAATGTCCCTTTCTGCAAACACTCCAGCAGAAGATGCTGTGTTTAGAGCCAGAGTCAGGGTATTTGCTTTGAATTCAACAGCAAATGGCCCATTTTCTGTGTCTAAATTAACATTCTCTCTTTTTGAGAGAGAGAGAGACCATCTAAGTCAAATGAGCATTTGTGACATTTAATAAAGCAATTATATCTAAAGGCTAGGGGCTTGAGATAGAATAGACTGGCTAATGTTGTCTCGGAACAGTCTCTTGATAAAGAAATGATGCTTCACTGCAGGCTTCTGATGACCTTGACCAGATTCAAATTGGTAGTGGAGAGCATCTTCCATCAGTGCTATTTAAATCACAACCAAATCTGAACAAAAGCAGGTTATTATATGTCCCTAGGTAGATATTTCAGCAGAGCCTACAGGACTGAGGAGCCTTGTTAGCTCCCAGGATCTATAGTGCTTGACAGCATGGCCAACCAGCAGCCCTGAAGTCACTGCACTGCCTCTTGGCAAGGCTGCTTGGGACTGGCTGTATATATTGTAATGGCTTTCATACCTTGAACTAAGAAGCAGGCTGTGCTGTTAGACTGCTGCAGGCACCTGAGCTAACTCTTTTACAATGAGCTTAGGTCTATCTACAAGATCTTCACCTGCTCCTTCGAATTTCTCAATAATCCTAACAGTGAGCAGCTCAAGAAGTCTGAAGATGGACAGTCAAAGCACACTCAGCTTTTTGGAAATGTTACTGCTGGTATTACAGTAGTTCCTGGAGACTCTGAGCAGGGATAAGAGCTCTTGGAGCGACACAAGCTTATGGAGGATGTGTTTGGAGGCAAACTTTCACAACAGCAACCTATTCAACTCTAGGTGCTCTCCTGGAAAGAAATTCCTACTAAGTGCCATGTCAGCAGAGCAGCATTTATGCTGAGAGCTGTTGGAGTGCTTCACCAGGTACTCGTGCTCAACTCAACAACAATAAAACTCAAGGAGGGGCCAAATTACAAGATCATGTTTGAGAAACTCAGTATTTGAGCGACTCAGAGTCGGTTGATGAATGAGTGGCACAGTTGGAAATAAAGCCTAGGAGTCGTGGCTGCACAACCACTCTCTCCTTGATGTGACACTGCTTATTGCTAAAGCTGTGAAGCTCCTTTTGCTGGCCTGAGGAACAGTAGCTCATTTACCCACTGCACACTCAGCCCCAATGGGGTGGCAGCACTTTGGAGCAGGTTCCTCACAAAATATCTCTGTGCCAACTGGAAACACTTCCAGGCTCATAACAATGTGCATTGTCTTGAGCTGCTGTGCAGCCAGGGTCAGCAGAGCATTTCTTTAGCTTTATGCATTTTCAAAGTGACTTTTCTGCTCATGGGAAGTTCTTGATTGACACATCTGGAGACTGAAGTCCTTTGTTTAGCAGGAAAACAGGGGCAGAATGGGTACAATATGAGCTTTAGTTCTGCTGAGCCTCAATTTTGGGCTGAATGGAGCAACACTAAGGACCAGGAAAATGTTCCTTTACTTCCTATGCCAAAAGACTGGCTAATAGGAAGCTTGATCTGTTTGTGGGTGACATTCAGGTTTGATATCAACCTAGCTGTTTTATCAGGCAAGGATCTATTCTTCTGCTTCCTTTTTCCAGCTAATAAAAAGCCAGCCAACAATAATGACCCAGTTGTGAGAAGTTCAGTGCCTTTTCTCTGCTCCTACAAAACAAAGCCCACTTACTGCATCTCTTGGTCCAGCCTTGCTCACAGCAGCTTGCTCACCAAGCACCAAGGATGGGGACACTGAACAGGGAAGGTTATCTTTCCTAGACAAAGGATGAAGCCATCAGGCCTGTGATGATAGGCAAGTTGCAGTGTTTAGCTGGTGATGAGACCTTGGTCCTTGCATGAAAATGCTCTTTTTGGCAAGTAGCAGCTAAACTGTACAGCTGACAGAAGTGGATTTAGGCTAATGTCAGAGATTTCAAAGACATTTCCCCAGATCTATCCACTACAACCACAGAATTCCTGCAGGGATGTGTCATCATAAGCAGCAGCAATCGATAGACCAGCCCCTGGCAGCCAGCCCTTGTGCAAGGGGTTGTGCAAACACATGGAAATGTTGTACTGCTCTCTAGAAACCTCCATTTTGACTGAAAACCTTGGCCATAAAAGGCTTTCTCTGGGTGGATTTGTTATTTTGTTTGATGACTCATGGCTTGATCCTGCAGAACCTTCCCAGCTTGTCTTACTCTGCAAATCCCACTAGCGTGTGGGTACCCACCAAAGACCCTTCAGCACCTTGGAAGGGCCTGAACCCTGCCTAAGCTCATCCAGCAATGAGACTCCAGCTGTGTGAGATTTTAGGAGTGTGCTGGCTGGAGGGTAATTAGAACATTTTAATAAGAGAAATTAGATTATAGGCTGAGAGAGGAAAATATTGGTGATGTCTACTTCACTCATAGGTTTGCTGACCGATACAAAAGTAAGAACCCAAGCATAGATAAGACAATGCTGCTCAGGTCTGAGCTCTGGGCTGTTGATCTCTCCCTTCCTTTAGCTTCCATCTGAATCTGTATAACCCAACTAATCCATTCCTGCTACTAACCCCTTCCCTGTTTACCTGGCACGTAAGAGAGATACTGGGATAAGATTGGGTAGTGGTGGGGAAGGTGGTAGGGAAGCCCTCTTGGGGACTCTGATCTCTGGGAGGTGTGTGGTGTTCCTGTATTACCTTTTTAGTGTATACAGCTGTAAATATCTGTAATATATTGTAAATATCTGCTTACATATTGTGCTGAGTTGTAAATATGTCCCTGGCTATGGCAGGGGGTTGGAACTGGATGATCTTTGAGGTCCCTTCCAACCTATACCACTCTATGATTCTGTGATTAACTTCCAGTCGGCTGAATCTAATCTGGGTGATTTCAAAAGCATGTGTGGGGGCAGATTACTCCCAAACTACCACAAGGAGGTTCAGCCTGGGACAGAGGAGTGAATGCTGCTTCCATTGAATTGAATGGAAGTTTCCCTTAAAAAATATCCTGGTTCAGTGCCATGGAAAAGCACCTTCCAGTCAGGGGGCAATTTAAATCAATAAATATTACCATCATTTAATGACACTAAAGGATCATTTCAGATGAGAAGGTGAACCAAAAGCAGCAGTCTTTGAAATGTAATGACCTCTGAAGGAAGCCAGATAATCCATGCATTTGACAGAAGCATCTCTCTGTTATTCCATCCAATTATTTGTTAATAAACACAGGCCCTGCTATTGCAACTTAATACTCCCAAATTAAGGGTGAAGGTAGAGGCTACCTGTCTTTTAGGTCATTACATCACCAGGTTTTAGTTATAGGGGATTTTATTACTCAAATAATCTCTTTTTTTTTTTTTTTTTCAGGAGAGGTTTTCATAAGCTTCATTTGCATGTTGATTTTTTTATAGCAATTATCAGTAAAAGGTCAAATATTTGCTTTATCTATATAATTCAATTTTAGAAATGCCTTTGGGATTCAAATTAACTCCCTCGTAATATCTTCATTGAAAAAGAAGATTAATTATGCTTACAAGAAACCTAATTTGGCTTATCAGACCTTTAATGTTACAGGGATCGTTAATGCATTTAAATTTAGGATTAGCAGAGTGATCTGGCTCCATTATTTTGGTGACTTTAATATTTGTCATTATTTTTATGCATACAGTTTCTTTTCCCTAAAGAGAAATTAGAATGTCTATTGTAAAGGAAATAAACATTATATATTGACCTTAGTAATTATGCTTCTGGTTTTTAAGAGCACATAAAGAGAGGTATTTGTGACTCACATATAAATTCAGCATTCCTGCATTAAGTGGACTCCAGTGCTAACGATGCCAGATTCCTAACAAGAGGAGGATATGGAAGCCCTGGCACAACTAAGGAGCAGGATTTGTAGCAGCATCACAGTGGGACCCCTAGAAGAAAGAACTGAGCTTCAGCCTCAGCACACCCATCCTGCCCCTCTGCCTGCATCCCTCACACAGACTGCTGTGTGCTCTGCACTTCAGGGAGCTGTGCTGGTGCTGCTGGGAATTTCTGGAGGATGCTGAGCCCCGGTGCAGTTGTTCCCACAGGAGTTTGCACTCTCTTGGTTGGGAGAAGAATTGGAGACCTAGTAAGTGCTTTTGAGGATAAAGTCTGCGGGCCTGGCTTTCTCCCATATGCTTAAAAAATACCCCAAAAGCCACCTCATTTCCTCCACTGGTTTCCATCCCTTCCATAAATCCTGTGTGCACAGCCCACCTAGCTGACTTTGTGGCTGCAGGGGTTAAAATATTGCCATGGAAGAACTGGGAGCACTCCAAATCTGTCCTGCTGTATCGACCTTGGGCTGTTTTAATAAACACATCTCGGTGCCATTCTACCTGTCTTCTTTCTGCCTGGGTTATGCTGTGCTTGTTGGGATGGGATGAGATTATTCATGCCACGCTGATTGCCAGGATTTTGGGTTATTTATGCCAGGCTAATTGCTGTGGTATCACAGTGTTCATGCTAAGCTAATCACCATGGTATTGGATTATTTATACTGAGCTCTCTGCTGTGGTATTGGGTTATTTATGTGGAGCTCATTGCTAGGGTATTGTGTTATTCATGCCGTGCTCGTAGCTGTGGTATCAGGTTATTTATCTTGTGCTTATCCCTGTGATATCTGATTATACAGATTAAACCAGTTGCTCCTTTTGGTAGGCTATTCCATTTTCTCATCTAATGTCAGAGAGGAAATTCATCCCTTCTCCGCTCTTAACATCAGGTTTGCACTAATGCTTTCTTTCGGCTGACTCTGGGGAACCTCCTGGCACTGTAACTCCACCAAAGAACCTGGGTGTAGAGTCTCTAAGTGGTAGCAGAAGCAGTGAAGATGTATTGGTGCTGTCAAGGGCTGTCTCTCTTGTACCAGCTCCACCTTGGAATTGGTATTTCTGCAAAAGCATGATGGAGGTTATGGGCTTGGTCTCACTGCTATCTAGACAAAGATCTCTGACCATTTTCTTTGGTTCTTCATTGGATTTGCCTACTCTCTGCAGTAATTGGGCTGAAAGTGCTATGTGAGGTCATCTATATTTGTAATTACTTTGCTACCAGTGTTAAAAGTCCATCCTTGATCTGAATGGCATCACTGCCTTCTGCAGTTGGCTTACTCATTTGGCAGTAAACCAACCAGCTCTGGTCCTGTTAGCTTTTTGGAAACTGTTTTTTTGGTAACTGCACAGAAGCAGGTTGTTGCCCTTGTGAGATTTGAATCCACTAGTTGCTTGGAACAGGAACAATCTCATCTTTGACAGAAGCAGGACACCCCACATAAGACTGAGGTATGTGCTGCATTAACCCTTTCAGTGTGCGGAAAGAAAATATGGCCAGGACTTTCCACCAGGTGTCTTACATCCCATACTGCCTACTTCTTTTACATAGTAGAGACAAGGCACTGAAATCTGAGCGAGTGCAGAGCTACCATGTGCACTGACAGGTGAATTTGCAATGCCTGAGTGCCCAGTGCAGCTAGGGGACAGGTGCTCATACTCCTTTATGGCCAAGTCTAACATACTCTCAGCACTCAGATACTCTGCTCCTTGAGTAATGACTGTGCTACAGGTTGCTTTGTCAGTGACCATCCTTTGGAGGCCTCTCTGAGACTGACCACCTTGTTACATGCTGGTGTAAGTTAGGGCACCTGACATGGCCATTTTACTCCTCCAGCTCTGCAAACACAGCAGTAAGAGGGAACATGCTGTCAGCTGCAGTTCCAGGAACTGTCTCGGCAAAAGGACTTATATTTGCTTGCAGGACTGCAGCTGTGGCAGGGCTTGTGCTGAGTAGCACATCTTTGGTCCTGACTGATGCCTTTAGATACCTACAGTGGCCCAAATAATTGCTTTGGATGGAAAAGACTGTGAAGATCCTCAGATGCAACTGTTATCTAACTACCAAGACCACTGCTAAACCATGTCCACCACATTTCTGTATCTTTTTAACACCTCCAAGGATGGGGAATCAACTACCTCCCTGGAGAGCCTGTTCCAGTCTTTAAGAACCATTTCAGGGAAGAAGTTTATTCTAATATCAAATGCAAGCCTCCCTTCATGCAACCTGAATCCATTTCCTCTCATTCCATCATTTGTTACTGGGATGAATAGACCAAACCAAACCTGGCTCCAGCCTTGGCCACCAAAGCTCTCCAGGCAGGTACTGCTGTCTGCAGTTCTGTCCTCTCCTTGGCTTTCAGAAGCTCACTGATCAGCCTCAGCTGGATGCCTAACTTCAGGAAGAGATAAATTTCTTCCCTGATCGATGTGTCCAAGGTCAGACAGAAGGATTCAAACCCTTGCTGTGCTCAATCTCCTCCCAGTCCCCCCCATAGCTCCTGTCCAGTGCTTCAGCCTGAGCTGTGACTGCTTCTCGTCTCTGCTGGGTACACAAATAAAAATGATCAACTTACTGACACCTGCTTTTCCTTAAATTGATTTCAGGGTTTTATTTTGTTTTGTTTAATTTTATTTTATCCTAATTTATTTTGGTTTATTTTATGTTATTTCATTCAATGTGATTTTATTCTAATTCAATTAATTTTATTCTATTTTATTTTATTTCATTTTAATTTATTTTATTTTTCTGCATCAGCGACTCAGTGCTATCAAAAGTTTCAATCCTGCAAACTTTAAAGGTGCTTAAACCATCAGAAAGAAAAAAAAAAAAAAGAAGAATCATCGCAAGAAATGAGCACTGCTGTTAGCTTAGGAGAAAATCTTTTAAAGTGTTTTTGTTTTGCTAACAGAATGCTGCTATGTATTATTCATTACTGCCTCTGAGATTTAATTATTATTAGTGCTAGTGATGATTGCTAGGAAAATAAACTGTAGCAGAAGGTGCCCGTCATTGTGTGAAGGGCATATATATGTTGTATAACTTCCTGCACCCATTTGCATTAATCTCATTAGTTGCTCACAATGCAACTCCTGAACTGCTTCTTGCTGAGGAGTTGAGAGAATGCAGAGGTGAAGGGGACACATCTGCCCAACCTTCTCTGCTCTCTGCAGCCCATCCCCACCAGCCTTCCTGTGTTTTGTAACACACAGAGCTGAGGAGGAGTCCATTGAGTCCATTTTCGTTTTATTGGCTGTATGTGACCTGTATCTCAGCACTTTACCCCCAGTGGGGCTATACCTGGAGTGTTGTGGTCTGAGCTAACAAGTTCAGAGGGAAACAGAACTGCTGGAGAGTCCAACAGAGGGCCACAAAGAAGAGGAAGATACTGGAATATCTCTCTGAGGAGGAAAGGCTGAAAAACCTGGTGCTGTTTCCTTGGGGAAGAGCAGGGTGAGAGTGGATTTTCTCAATGCTGATCAGTATTTAAAGGGTGGAGATCATGAGGGTGGGGCTGGGGCCGTCCAGTGACAGGACAAGGAACAAAGGTACAAGCTAGAACAGAGAGGGTCTCACTTGAACTTAAAAAAGACTTCCTCTGCTTTGAGGGTGCTGGAGCCCTAGAGCAGGCTGCCCAGAGAGGCTGTGGACTCTCCTTCTCTGCAGAGACTCCAAACTCTCCTGGGCATTGTGATTTGGTGCAACCTGATCCAGGTGAGCCTGTGTTAGCAGGGGGTTAGACTAGATGATCTCTAGAGGCCCCTTCCAACCCCCACGGTGATGTGATTGTGTACCTGGGGTTGCTCTTGTGGGACTACTCAACCATTTTCAATCCTGACCCCGTCAGCTTTGCCCAGTCCACACAGTCTCATCACAGTATTGAGGTACTTTCCACAGGGACCATGAAGTTATCCCACCAGGGACAACCCTTGCTAGCTGCCTGCTGGCTTGAGGCAAACACAGAAAAGCTACTGGAGTGAGTTGTAGAGGAAATCTTGATTCAGCAGCAAGCAATGCCTTTTTAGCATGCTCTAAACAAGACACACAACCTCACAGGCAGAGCTCTCAAAGGCTCTGCCATCCCACGCTCTCTCCCAGCCTCAGTCAGTGAGATTCACAGATGATTGGTGTTTTCTTCACTCTGCTTCGGTATAATACAATCCACTGTAGCTCAGTTCAGCCCTGCACAGTACATCACTCGTTATCACACCAGCCACACAAAAAGCATCTTGCAGCAGTTCCTGGGATGAAGCAGTGCAGGGGTGGAGATGCTTATGCCAGGAGCTGTGGTGGTGAGGGAGTGGGTACCAGAGCTTTTGTCCTCTCCTGCTGCGGTATAATTCTGTATCCACCCCCTTCATTCACCTCAAGCCCTCTATGAAGCTTGAAGTCCCTCTACTGGCACCTAATTTACCCACTGACTTGAAAGTCTCATTAATTGCCTGCTAGATCTTGCATGGGCTCCCTCGGAGGTGCCAGAACTAACTGTGATCTCTGTGTAAAGGTTTGTGACAAAATGCTGCAGAGAAGTTGCTTTCCCGTTTGGTAGCTGGCAACCCCAGCCCCACATTTGGGGCTCTAATGAGAGTCCAGAGAGAGGAGGAGAAGGACTTGAGTTCTTTAGACTTAAAAATCAATCTCTGCCCCTTCTGTCCTGTGTGACCTTGTTAAATCACTAGATCCTTTGAAGAGTTGATTTCATCTGCTCCATTAGAGAAAAAGGAGCTGGTTATGTCAGGCTGAGCATAGAAGAGCTTCTGAGCTATTTGGACAGAGGCAGGGTGGGCAGAGGCAAGGACTGACACAGTGTGAGGACCAATTAAGGACTAGGACAGTGTGAGGAGCAGTCAAGGACAGGGACAGTGTGAGGACCAGTTAAGGATCAGGACAGTGTGAGGAGCAGTCAAGGACTGGGACAGTGTGAGGAGCAGATAAGAACTGGGGCAGTTAAGGTCAGGGACAGTGTGACCACTCTGCCTTTTGAACACCTGCAGGCACACAGGGCAGCACTGCCACAGGTCAGGACTCTGGGCTTGGTGGCACTTCTTGTTCATCCACCTTAAGTAACCTCCTATATGTCCTCAAAGACTTATTCTCTCGGATGGCCCCAAGCCTGTGTGAGATCTGTTGCCTCCTCTTCTGTCCCTGTTTCTTCTCCTTTCTTAACAGCATCCCCTCAAAGTGAAGGGCGAGAAAACAGCCAGGAAGCTGTGATGAATCAGGAGGCAGTTCGTGAAGTGTGCCCCATGGTGGTCATGTAGAGGTTAATGGGTCCAAGCACAGGCAGTCTCTAATCACAGAGGATGAACAACACTCAGTGAAATCTAGAGGCCTAGAAGGCTCCAAAGAGAGGAAGTGTACTCTAGGAACTTGCTTTCCCTCTCCAGCTCCTATTGTGAGATGAATGCATTAACTGCATAGAAGCACATCAAAAGGGAAAAAGCAGGAGCTGAATCTTTCAGGAAAGATGACAACAGAAGAGATCAGAGGACAGCAAGACTGAACTGAACCAGGTATCCATTGGGGAGGTGGAATAGGGAAGAGGTTTGATGTCCTTGATTTGCAGGAGATAGTGAACATGATGACATGGGTTGAAGTCTCAGACAGTTCAGCATCTCACACAAAGCAGGTGCAAAGTCTGATAACATTTCTCTGGCTATAGAGATGAGATCTTGTCTCCTGCATGCATATATGGAGGCCAGGTTGGATGAGGCCTTAAACAACCTGTTCTAGTGGGAGCTGGCCCTGCCTATGGAGGGGGGTTGGAACTAGATGATCTTTGAGGTCACTTCCAACCTAAATAACTCTATGATTCTATGGCATTGACTGGTCTCCTGTTCTGGCCCCAGTTTCCCCTCTTTGTTTTATGTAGGTTGCTGCCCTGGCTGCTGTCTTTAGCCTCCCCAGTGGCAGCATAAAATCTTGACTGGATTTTACGTTCCACTTATACACACAAACCCTCTACTGTCTTCAGCGAAGACTGAATGAAGAGCTCAGAATTTAGCCCTGCAGTTTTCTCATCTGCTTCTGGGACCCTTTACGGTAAAAGGCAGTAGATAAATATGGGATGGTTGGCTGAGAGGAGCACAGGCGGGTGGGTAGCTGCAGGTCATAACTCAGTGCCTCACTATTGCTGCCAGCAGCCCACTTTGTCCTTGGAGCCACAACACCAAACGCTGTTACTGGGACTTGGGTGTTTAAAGGCTGGAGCTAATCTCATAAAGTGGACGTGTAAAGTGCTGGACATTTACACTTGGATTGTTGAAAGCATATGGTCATAGGGCCACAGAGGGTGTTTCCCTGATTCTAATGCAGAAATATGCATTACATCTAAATTGACACTGAGAACTGACCTGAGCCTGGTATTAGAGAAGATTAAATTAACCCCCAGCAATAGCTCCATATTACAAAAATGGTTAGATCTTAATAAATTGAAAATGATAACAGCGGCAAAAGCTGTACATTTTCCCTCATGTTCCTTTATTGCTGTAACACTTCTTTCCACTTTGTTGCTTCCGTGGGTTTTATTAGCACATTTCAGTGGAGTAGATTTGCTCTGAAGTGATAAAAGCTGACTGTAATCAGAAAGCTTTATGTTATCTGCAGCAAACAACGGTAAACGCCACCTGAGAAGGGCTTCGTTCAATGCCTTCATTACCCTGATTAGTCTAAGACACTAGAAGATAGCAACAAACTTCAAACTTGCTGATAGCAGACTTTGTTAAGAACACAATAAACATTGAACACCCTGTACTTCAGCCTAGGAAAGAGCCAGCTCCACTCCAAATGTACCCACGACTGATCAATACTCGGCAGACCTGGCGGTGTGCAGCACCTAACAAGGTCTCCTCACCTGTGCTCACGGTGAGTCCACCCAGAGCAGTAAGAGGAGATGGACCAGGCAGGCAAGGATCGATGCTCTCATCCAGCAAAGCTCTCACTTTGGTGGCTAAAGCACAGCACATGTCCTCTGCTCACCCCAGGAAGAATGGGATTTGGTTGCTGTGGGGGTCTGATGCTGATCCTCTGCAAGAGGGGAACATTGCTCCTGGAGTTGAGCAGGTTCGAAATGAAGCAAAACGTGCTGCCACTGTGCTGGACTAATGAATGCTGCTTCTCCTTTGGCAAAACTGTTTTGGTTTGTTATTAGGTTTTGTTTGTTTGTTTTTTTACAGTGTCTATGTCAACAGAAAATTTTTTTTTTTTTTTTTTTTTTTTTCTCCCTTTGACTGAAAGCCACAATAATCAGTTCAGGTGAAAAAGTGCTGCAGCACTGGTTTGCAGCAAATGGAGTTTGGCTCTGGAGAAAAATAATAACCTCTCCAAGTTTCTGGATGGGCAGCCAGCCCTACAGGGCCTCCCCAGTGCTGTGTGCCAGGGATGGGAGGTCACCCGGGATCCAAAACTTGCCAGTGTGGAAGCTGGAGAGCCCTGCTGCTGAAGGGAGGTGTAACAGGAGCCAGCTGGGCTGTTGCTCTTCTTGGCACTGCACCAACCTTTCCGAATAAAAATACTCTAACTTCCAGCAGGAAAAATTAATTTTCTGCCTAATTTCTGAATACAAAATTAATATTTCCATAGAACAGATAAATCTCATTGAAATATCCCTTAGAAAAAAAAACCAAAGAAAAAAACAGCAGTCAAAGCTTTTTGGAGAAAAATCAGTTCCAGCAAAAATATTCTACTCAGGCTTAGGTACAAGATGCTCAGAAACATTTTTCCTTAGCCCAGGAAGGAGCATTTGGTTGCGTGGTGGAGCTTGCACCCTTGCCGTGGGTATTCCTACGTGTCAGGAATGGCACATTGGCCCCACTGAAATACCCTCGCTGCCGAGCTCTGTTGACAAATGCAAAAGGCAGAAATCTTAAATAGATCCAGGAAGAGCAATCCTGCCAAAAGGTTAGTTTTGAAGTGTTTGACATTTTCTACCAGAGCTGAGCAAATCATTTATCTGATTAATTTAGTTTCCTCTCCGTTCACGAGTCAACCAGAAGCTGTTGCTGAGATTTGCTCAGATTCATTTGTTATCCGAAGCTCCTGCCTGGGTCTGCAGCTTGTTTATGGGCGGTTTGTAACAAGCAGTCACAGACCTCGGAGCTGCCTTGATTGCTCTTGATTGGGCATATGTGGCAGGATGTTGTTCAAGCTCTCTGATGGGGTGATCTAATCCTTTGAATGAGATTGCTGATGTGAATGGAGGCAACATTTGTTTCCTGCAAATAGCCTTTGCTGTTTGCCTATAGGTCAGTGCAGCTCGGAATAGTCCTGCAGTTCCCAGAACTGCTCTTAAGATGGCAAAGGGCTGTGTCAGTAGTCCTGTCTGACCACGTCATGGGGACCAGAACAACACCACCCAGCTGGCTCTGCACCACATTGGAAACCTGGATGTGAGACCTTTGGTAAAAAAATCCATCCCCTGGATCTGAAGACACTGAACTGTTGGAGAGCACAGAATGACTCGATAATCTATCACCCAATCTCAAAAACCACAGAATGCACTGGACTGGAAGGGAACCTTACAGGTCATTGAGTCCAATGCCCCTGCAGTAAGCAGGGACATCCCCAACCAGATAAGGTTGCTCAGAGCCCCATCAAGCCCGACCTCGAACGTCTTCAGGGATGGGGCCTTCACCACCTCACTGGACAACCAATTCCAGTATTCCACCACCCTCACAGTAAAGCACTTCTTCCTAGTGTCCAACCTAAATCTAGTCCTCTTTAATTTAAAACCACTGTCCCTTGTCCAGTGCCACAAGCCCTTGCTTGGACTCTATGACCTTAAAGGTCTTTTCCAACCAAAACCATTCCATAATGGTGATACCTGGTGCCCTAAAAATAAACCTAGTTTGCATTTTGAAGTATGACAGCAGATGGAGAAATACTTAAAAAAAAATAAATTAAAATTCCACATGCCTTAAGAAGGAGAAAGTGCTGCTCCAACTTAATCTTCCACTATACTTTCACAACATACGCACCCTACTAATTGACAGGCTAAAGCTCTGCCCCCCGAAACCTGTTTTCTATGATGGACTAAAAACTAATGCCACATGATAGGAGGAATTACAGCAATATACTTGTGTGCAGTGTGACATCAAAGTGGGAATAATGAATCTGGGGTTTGTATAATTGAGATGTTATATCCTTGGGCTGGAGAGCTGGTCTCTTTGTTCAACACTCAGCAAATAATTTCATGAAATTACAGCCATAATTTTTTTTTTTTTTTTCTGCTTGGTAAGAATAATTTGAGTAACTTTGTTTACCTCCTCAGTAGCTCTTGGCACATCCTGCTGATCCCTGTGTTCCCACAGACCCAGTGCCTGAGCGCTTGAGTGTGAGGGAGTGTAGGCTGAGGTGCTTTAATAGAGACAGAAAGGAATGGGAATTTCTGCTCTGTGGAAAATTCTGACATTTTGAAAGAAATAACTATTGCAAAGCATGATGAACAGTCACACTTGTGAAGGTTTCTGCCAACAGTTTTTGTCAGGAGTCTTGGTTCAGTGCCATCGAGACATGTTTCTTCAATAATGTCCAATTGCTTTAGTTTGGTAACACTAAACCAAAATGAACAAAGTCCAAGTGAAAGCTGCAGACCTTTTAATTAAGATATGATAGATTGCATAAACCTGCTACACTAACTGCATTACAATGAGCGTGCAAGCAGGAGCTGCAAGGGGATGCTGAGAGACTGGCAGCAGAATAAAACCAGAAATGTTTTGCTTTCTGAGAAGAGGGCAGAAGTTGAGGTGATGCCTCTCAAGCAAGCTGCCTCCCCAGCCCTGGCATGGCAGGGGCTGTACATGCAGCAGCAGCTGAGCTAGCAAAGTCACACTATGGACCCACCACACCTGGCACACAGGTCTCCTAAAAGCCACACTGGTGCTCAAAACAGAAAAATGCCCTCTAGATAGAATATGGCTCTGTGTGGAGGTAAATTTTACCCCCAGCAATACCCTTTATCTATTTCCAGCTTCAGTTAGAAATTGTGGTTCCCTGGAGATTCACCAAAAAAAATAAAATAAAGTCATCATTAGAAGGTAATTTCAGTCTTTTTCTTCCTGTTTTTGGCCTTTTCTTTCTTAAAGATCCCATTTCTTTGCTCCCTTAACTGACATTTTTTCATGCATTCCCATGGAAATAATACACCACAGGCATTAAAACTTGGCAGCTTCCAAAGACATTCACAAGTACCTCCCTTTGACAGCATTCAAGGGGACTTCAGCTAGCGACAGGGCTTTTCTAGTGCGGCTGGTTTTGTATCCCGAGTGAAAGAGAAGGTGTCTCAGGCTGCTCTAGCCATACAGGGAGACGTCTGTGAAAAGTCACAGCTGGATTGACCCCATTGCAATAACAAAACCTGCCTGTTGAACTAAAAAAGATCCCAGGAAGGATGCAGTAAATTACATACACGGCACCTCTCTGCCTGCTCTTGCTTGGTGATATCACTAGTATCAAGAAATCTTGCATGAAATTTTTTATTCTTTATGTAATACCAGTAAGAGAGAGAAAAAAAAAAATCCCTTGAGGATTCTGTTAGGGGCAGTTTGGAGCCTTTAGCGAAACCAAAATTACTATGCATTTAAGCACTTTGGCATATAGGAGAGAGGAAATAGCCTGAAGTTACACTGGGGGAGGGCTAGGTTGGATATTAGGAAAATTTGTTTCCTGCAAGAGTGGTCAGGCATTGGAACAGGCTGCCCAAAGAGGTGATGGAGACATCATCCCTGGAAGGGTTCAAAAAACCTGTAGCCATAGCACTTTGGGACATGGTGGTGTTGGGTTGACTGTTGGACCTGATGACCTTAGAGCTGTTTTCCAACTGTAATAATTCTTTATATCTTAAGTCATATTGACAAGAGGTTATAGAGAGGAGTGGCATTTGCAATGACATCTCTCATTACAAAAACACTCTTGACAGTTTGTCTTAATTTTGCCAAACTTCAGCCAGTTTTGGGCTGAAATTGTTCTGGCTTTGATGTTCCTGATGCACGTTTGTATCTACTGCTTTGCATTAAAACACAGAAAGTTCCATCTGAGGAACTAAGCTACGTGATTTTAAGCCAAGACAAGACTTGTGTGCCTAGTAGGGTGTAAGATGGTGAATGAAGCACTGCCCTTCTCTCCTGCATGCCTGCTTCCTGCTTCTCATCACACACAGGGCATCTAGACGGGTGCAGAGCAAACACCATGAAAGACCTGGGAATGATATTTAGGAAATCAAACTCCTCAACTTGTCCAACCAGAATTTTAATTTGAAATTTGGCCTAGGTGTTAAGGATGGTTGGAATGAAGGGCATAGGAAAACAAACAAAGAAAACAACAACACCGCTCCCTAATATTAAATAAGATTAAGCAATCCTTAAACAAGTTCATTTTTTTTTTTCCATTTAATTTGAATATTTTGGGTGGAAATATTTTTATCTTGCTTAAGAAAAAAAGAAAGAAAAAAGAAAAATAACCAAAAAACTCCGCAATCCAGAGCACTGCCTTCATCTCTCTTGCTCTCCTTCTCCTTTCAGGTCCTTTTGCCTGTCTGACTCCCTCCTGCTTGTTTCAAGAGTGGCCTTATCAATCTCTGCCTCCTCTCTTTGAAGCCCTCATTGCCTCCTTGTTGAGCACACTTTGAACAATACTTCTCTAATTGCTCTTCAGAGAAAACTCCCGAACAACCTGGAAGAGCCCTCCAGCTGTTTCAGAGGAAAGGGACTGGTTTTTTTTTTTCTTCAGTAAAAGTTGTCTTTTAAGGCTTCCGCTGAACTGTTTTTCTAACACTCAGACTGTGAGCTGGTTGTGTCAGTCACAATCTTTTTTTTTTTATTCTGCCTAGGTACAGCTCCCAGCACAACAGCTGTGGAGTCGCCATGGCTAAAGATTGCCAGGAAATAAAGACACCAGGTTTTTCCTCCAGCTGACCTTGAGATTGGTGTGTTAGGATGCTCTGAAGAACATCTTGGGTGCAGTACGTGCTACTTTTTCTTGGGTAAGGATATCAAAGGACAACATGTCAAGCAGTACTGCACTAATATGTGATGAGGGCAATCAATCTTGTGCACAGATTGAGAAGTGCCACTCCGTTGTTTGATCACTGTCCTGCTTCCAGCTTTGCCTGACCTTGAAAATTGCCTACTAAGTGCTCGCAGGAAATGTCAGGTAGTGATGATCATTACAGTTTCTTGGTTAGGTGACCAAACCATTAAAAAAAAAAAAAAAAAAAAAAAAAAAAAAGGATATTTTTTCTGATAGGGAAACTGAAAATAACCTTCTTTGAAAACTGCACCTTGATCAATTAAAAAAACCCTCAAGCTGATTGATTTTGGAAAAGCTCTGTTTAAGACCTACATATTTCAGTTTAAATTTGATGAGGTTAGACTCGGACTGCAAGCATTATTCCAACGGAATCCCCTTTCCCCCTCCCATTATTTTAATGAATTTATCCTGAGCGTAAAGCAATCTGCAATAAATTCTCTGATCCCCAGAAGAATTTGGTGCCCCCATAAAGCTCTGAAAGAAGAGAAGCTGGCTCCAGAGGACTGCGAAGCTCCTGCAACTGAAGTGTTTCTTGAGATTCCACTGGAGGTCAGTGCAGCATCAGAGTTCTGCCTGGAACCAGATGTCCTTTCCGCTCTGCTCTAGCGCTGCAGCTAAGCACAAACCCCTGTAGAGCTGTTTTTAAACTAGATTTGTATAGTAATAAATATGGGCTTAAGAACTGTGTTTTGTGGTTATATTTGGAACATCCTAGCAGGGATGTGAGAATCTAAACTTGTTTGGGTGTTATTATTTTTTTTTTCCTTTTTTTTTTTTTTCTTTTTGGCTGTGGCAGTTGTTTTTCAAGAGCTTAGGGTGGGTTTATTCTTTTCTGTGCACGGTAAAATTACTTGGATTACAAAAGGAACAGATTTTGTGACATGTTTTCATAGCTGCAGAGAAAGCATTATCTTCTAGTTCCTAGTCTACCAGAAGAGCAGAGACAAGCATGATGCAGTACATGCCCCACGGACTTGGGAGCCCTGGACCATGGCATTTTTTATGCTGATGTAAACATGGAGTTGCTCAAGTCTGAGCTTTCCTCTCTTTGCCTCCCTTATCTTAGTCCCCTCTCTGGCAGTAGGACATCAACACACTGCACTCACTCCTGTTGGAAGGGACCACAAGGATCATCTAGTTCCAACCCCCCTGCCATGGGCAGGGACACCTTACCCAGGTGCCAGGCAGATCTCCTGTTCCCTGTGCGGCTGGAGCACAAGAGATCCTCATGGCTACAGCTCTTTTCTCCTACTGGCCATCAAAGACAGATACTCTAATATACAACAGCAGAGAAGAGCAAAGAAGGGAAATGCAGGCCCTGGACACTACAACAAACATTTCACCTAAATGCTGGATGTGTATGGGATACGCTACAGGAAGGAGGGCAGCAACACTAAGTGGACATCATCACAGGAAAGAAAGCTCTCAGCCAAACACCACAGAGGTCCAACCATGTGACCCACCCCAGTCAGTGACCAACGTCAACTAGTCCAGCCAGTAGATATGCCACCTCTGCTTCAGGAAAAAACAGACATCACCAAACAGGTGATACAGGACCTGGTCTAACTGAGCTTGGTATGACAGCAGGAGTCTTGCTCAGATATGTTGGTGGTCTTCCCAGAGGCTATCTGCCTGCTGGAGGGGCGAAAAATAAGGGGAAGGCTGGAGGATGCAGCCTGTGTTCTGATGTAAGCTGCTGCCTGGGAGCAGCCTAAACACAAAAGCCGCATGCAGGGAGCAGGATGTTTCTGGCTTGGGGTCTTTGGGCAGGTTCCCAATCCAAAGTTTTAATGTTTCTTTTCAAGTATGTTATTTCCACTCATTGATTCATTTTCCAGATACACTGGCCAGGATCACAGGATGTCAGGGTTTGGAAGGAACCCAAAGATATCACTAAGTCCAATTCCTCTGCCAGAGCAGGACCATACAATCTAGCTCAGGTCACAGAGAAACACATCCAGACAGGCCTTGAAAGGCTCTAGAGAAGGAGACTCCACAACCTCTCTGGGGACCTGTTCCAGTGCTCTGGGACCAGCTGTAAAGCTGTCCCAAAGCTGTACAGTAAAGAAGTTCCATCTTGTGTTGAGCTGGAACCTCCTGTGCTGCAACTTACATCCATTGCTCCTTGTCCTATTCCAGGCAGCAAGTGAGCAGAGCCTGTCACACCACTCCTGACCCCCAGCCCTCAGATATTTAGAAACATTTATTAAATCTCCTCTCAGTCTTCTCTTCTGCAGACTAAAAAGCCCCAGGTCCCTCAGCCTCTCTTCATCAGGCAGTGCTCTAGTCCCCTCATCATCCTCATAGCCCTCTGCTGGACCTTCTCCAGCAGATCCCTGTTCCCCCTAAACTGGGGAGTCCAAAAACTGAACGTGATATTCAATATGAGGTTTCACCAGGGTGGAGTAGAGGGAGAGGAGAACATCCCTTGATCTGCTGGACACACTCTTCCTAATACACCCCAGAATCCCATTGGCTCTCTTGACCACAAGGGCACATTTCTGTGCCATGGCCAGACAGCTCACTAGGAGAAGGAATTGCAAACATCCATTTCCTCTTCACCTTCTCTTGAAGTAAATGCTTCACATTTCAGTTTTGCATCCCTCCTTCCCCTCCGAGGAGAGGTGGTAGAAGCTGATCTGGCTGAAATGGCCATAAAGGCTACTGTGCAGGATTTTTAGGTTTCAGTTTAATTCAGGGTACATTTATCTGAGTCAAAGCCTGACATTGGCAGAGCATTAGATTAGAGAGGCTGAACCTGCTTTAAGCACTCAAACACAGATATTTCAAAACAGGCCATTTAGACCATGGAGGGTTTCTTGTCTTGGAGCAATTGCATAAAAGAACCACTGACAGCTGTATCTGCTGCTTAATTTAAAACCCAGCTGGAACAAGACCTGGGCAAAATATTATTGTGAAGTGACTCTCATTCGCTGCTGTTCCATTATTGAAGCAACAAGTTTTACCACAGGCTGCCCGCCTTGTGCCCTTGTGCCCTGACTTTATTTCCCTCTTGGTTCTTGCAGTAATATAGTTCTGCTCCAGCACATCACATCACTGTGCCTCCTCCTGCTCCAAGCTCGCTCTGCTCAGATCATTTTGCATACACAGACCCTCGTACCACCTCAAGCCTTCCTTCTGGAGGGCTATGCAATACCTCGGAAAGGTATTCTTTAATCTGCCTTTGCTTGTGATTTTGCAGCTCCTCTCCATCCTCCCAGCCTCTGGCAGGTCACAGAACAAGCACAGAGCCTCTCTCTGCCTGCATTTTGCTGCCCAGCTGAGCAGCCTTGGCTTGCTCTCCTCTCTCTGCAGCTGGGTTTAGAGCTCTTCAGGGAGCAGTTGTGTAGGTTCCCAACCCATTCTTTACCCTTTCATTCACTGTCTCCCTGGATCTGCCTTATCTACCAGTGTCATATTTCCCCCAAATAAAGGAACTTTGGAGAGTGAAACAGATCATCTCTTCTAGTCTTTGAGGTCTCTGCAACAGCTGATTAACACAGCAGTGTTTTCTGTGCCCAATCCTGTGATTCCCATGTCTTTCTCACGCTTTCATTCACCAAAAAGCTCTTCACAGGCCAGAATTAGGAAAACTGGAAGCTTTGGCTTTGTTTTCAGAATTAGCAAGTATCTTCCTCCCAAGCAGCTTTACACAATATTTGCTTTCTACTTCTCTACTTCTTCCCGTGAGTTATTTTATGCTAATAGTTCCCTAAGTATTATTAATTAGCCTTTTTTCCTTTTTTTTTTTTTTTTTTTTTTTAAGGAAGAGGAAGTTCTTGAAAGTTAATTAAAAGTTGCATGAAGTAATTGTGCAAAAGTAGCTTTTCCAGTCTGAAAATTAAACTTTCATAATTAAAATCCAATATCCATTTGAAGATTCAAAGGGGACATTTATTACTCATTTATTATTGTTTATTTATTGCCACTTCAGAAGTGTAATTGCTCCAGCAGAGGGAAATCAATCCAGTCCCAATGCTGAGGTGCCCCCTCCCTGGGAAATGGGACATTGCCATCATCCAGATTATGTCATCCTACCTAGGGGGAATGATTGACTCCTGAGTGGAGGGACAGGGACATGTGCTTGTACATGTCTTGATCTCCTCCTCTAACAGCCTGTCACTTTTATATCCTCCCCAAATGTAAAAAAATTTGTTGTCTTGTTATCTCAAGGATGGAATATGGATTTCAGAAGCTATCAGCATCTCGCATGTGCCAGCACGAGGCGAGTTACTGTACACTGAAGAGCACCAAGGTTGCAAATCAAAACAGATGTGGCTTGGCAGAACCAAAGCTAAAGAAACATCAGTGGAAGGGTGGAGGAAATCCTGAGTGACTCTGTCCACCAAAGTGAAGCACAGAATCGCCCACAGCCAGTGGCATGTGTGGGTGGGTCTGGATCAACTCTGTCCCCATAGTGCTCTGGGTGGGTGGAGGAGACAGGGCTATGCTAAAGGGACAAAATCCTGACGGCTGAGGCTGTGCTCCCAGGATGCTTACAGCACTGAAAAGCTCAAAGTGATGTTGAGAGAAGGATCAAGGTTTTCAGAGGTGTCTCCTGTGTGGTTGTTAACCACCTGGGAAGGGACAACATTTTTTCCTATTTCTGGGCCATCAAGCCTGCTCAAGGAAGCCCAGCTGGCTTAGACAGATCTTTAGCGCCCCTCAAAAATCCAAGTGTAAAATCACTTTGCAGAAATCTAAAAGGTCCAAACCCAGCCAAGCTCTATTCATTAATAAGGAATAATTATTGTCTCTCTCTTTTAACTCTCGAAGTGGCCCAATCTCAGTGGCAAAGTCACTTCTTCATGTACCGAGCAAGATGTGAACAAGCTTTCCTAAGAGTTTCTGGTGCGTTCTGGAGCTCAATGATAAATAGATACACATCATTATCATAAAGTTATTAATCACTCTGCCGAGCTAATGTCACCCCATTTCTCTCTTTGAGTGGCTTTTGCCTCTGCAAAATGCATAGCACGCCAAGAAAACAAGAGAGCACAGTAATAACCAGCATATAATTAATAATTATCAATAACAAATGCATAATCACCACAGAACTTCCCGTGATGTGTTTAAGAAGTGGCCTTGTCCCCTCCTGCACATCCTTGGGCTGCAATGTCATTGCAAGCTGCTCTTACTGAACAAGTAATTCGGGGAGTACCAGAGACACAGCAAGGAAGGAGCTTTGCTTGAAAACTAGGAGGAGTCACCAGGAATTACCAAAATATTTTTAGGAACTGGCGACATTTAGGTCAAATGTGCAAAGAAAAGCTTCAGCAGCAGGGAGAGAGTGCTCTGAGCAAACAGAAAGGGCTCTGGTAATACAAGAGTCACCAACAGAAATAATCAAGAATAAACAAAATCCTTGTTGAATTAGCACAGAGGGAGATCTCGTTTGTCCTTGGGCTGGATGATAGGAAGGAACTTTTCTAATGATATTATTATTACGACGCACTCAAGCAGCACACTGAGCCCCTCATCAAGATAAGGGCTGTTATTGTGGCAGCTTTCTAGGATGGGATGTGTGAGTGTTACAAGAGAGACCCAATATAAAGAGCTTACAGTCAGAAGAGATGAGGCTGCAGAGGAGGGGCTGTCATCTCAGCACGGGGAAGCTCAAGGTTACAGCGGTACCCAGTATTTGATCCAGCAAAACAGAGCCTGTCACCACGACCATCAAACACACTGTCCTTCTCCTCCTAGGGGTGCACACAGCCCCAGGGAGACCCTTGGCACCATCCCATCATGGCACAGGAGTGAGCAGTGTCTGCTGCAGCTTGGTGAAATGCTGGTGGTCATTTTGCCCTAGGAAGCTGCCCTCCCTCCCATCCTGTTTCTGGAATATGGTGACTGGAACAGGGAGAAATAGAATCATAGATCACTAAGGCCAGAAAAGACCTCTAAGACTGTCAAGTCCAATCTTCAACCCGACGCTGCCATGACCACTAAACCATGTCCAAAATAAGACAAGTGTGAAGGCCTCTTAGTCTGTTTTAGCTCCTATCAACTCCTCTGGCTTAGAATCATAGAATCAATCAGGGTTGGAAGGGACCTCAAGGATCATATAGTTCCAATCCCCCTGCCATGCCCAGGGACACCCTTCCCTAGATTAGGCTGGACAGAGTCTCATCCAGCCTAACTCTCCAGGAAGTGGCCCCAAACACCTCCCGGGGCAACCCACTCCAGGCTCTCACCACTCTCATGTCCTCCTTACACCCAATCTGAATCTCCCCACCTCCAGCTTTGCTCCATTGCCCCTAGTCCTGTCATCATCTGATAGCCTAAAAAGTCCCTCCCCATCTTTTCTGCAGGCCCCCTTCAGATACTGGAGGCCCTCTCCAGATACTGGCTTAGTCACTGCTGTGGAAGCCCAGCTCTGCAAACTGGGAATTAACACACCCAACTTTAACCCAATATTAAGGATCCGTTTTGCCAAAGAAACACCTCCAGAGAGCGGCAAATCACCCCAGAAATGGTCTGCAGAAGTACTTGAGCACTAGACACCAGCTTTTCAATCTCACATTTAGGTCTGTTAAATCGTAGCCTTAAAATCCTCCCCTGCGTGATTTTGGAGAAGTCACTTAACAGCCCTGGACCTCAATTTGTCTCAGTGAGGCTGATATTTCCAACTTTTGCAAGAGAGAAGATTCATTCCTGAATATTAACTGCTGTGTAGCGAGGACTCTGATAAAGACGATTACAGAAATAAACCACCAGTTGATAACCAAATGCAAAAAAAGAAAAAAAAGAAAAAAAAAAAAGAAAAAAAGAAGAAATTATTATTCCCCCAGCATTATCTGTGTGCTCTGCACCAGTACATTTTAAGGCAATCTCAGCTGAAAAGATAAAGACATAGCCATCCTTATAAACAAGGATATTTCATTCAATAGATAGAAAGCTCTAAAGGGTTCCCAGCTTTGCTGAAGCACTGAGACACTGAGAATTGAACAAGGTGGGGAGAATTAATTAGACTTCTGATATTATCCTGGTAAATAAAAGTAATAAGCAGAGCTCTGAAAAGGAAGGCCTGATTCATATTCAAACATTTACAGAATAAACAGTTGCTGATGCTCCTATCTAGCCCAGTCCTTATCCTTTAAGGCTGCAATAAGTGACCTCTTAATCCCAGGCAAAAGACTGCATGAGCATCTGGAATTGAAAAAGAAAGCATATTTCCTTCACTATTCCAATTTCCACTCCATTTCAGTACAGAGTTGTTTGCATTTTTTTTCCCCCCATTCCTACAGCAGTGTATGTTTGATGATGAGATTTTGTGCATCTGAACAGTTTTGCAGCCTCTCTCTCTCTCTCTCTTTTTTTCCCCCCTCCCCTCTAAAGAAGGCAATGCCTGACCTCTTTGCATGGAGCTGGAGTACTGCAGTCCTTCAGCTTGCTTATATCTCCATTGTCCTGGCCCTGCTCTTAAAGCACTTATAGCAATAATTTCTTGGCGTGATGGACAGACTCAGCAATAACCTGATCCTGCAATGCACTGAATAAACACTTTAGCATTTAGTACATGGACACTAATGTGCTGGGAAGTAATTGCTTAGAGGTTCCCAGCTTCAATATAATAATGCAGGGATTGCATTTATACAGCATGGTGGGGCGGGGGGAAGGTTATTGCCCAAACTTTCTCTCTCTCATTTTGATTAGCACAGTAGGAGAGAGATGAAGGTAAACATGAGGTGATCCTGGGTTACCAGATCCTTCTAGCACTTGGGGCTGTATTTGGATACAGCTATGCTTAAAAAGTGGAAAAATTCCACTGACTTCAGCCCATTTACTCTGACTTTACACCAATGTTCCTGAGAGAAGTGCCTGGCCATTAATATCCTCTTTCACAATAGTAGTGCTGAAACGAGTGAAAGATTAAAAAGCCTTTTGCTAGCTTGGCAAGAGAGGGGAAAAA